>PVKB01003819.1:101281-175233 GCA_004027205.1 Ctenodactylus gundi | reverse complement strand
TGCAGAATTTAAGGTTTACAATGGAGTTGAGCGTTTTGTGCACATACTTTCCTTGTCAAAGTGACAAGGGCTTTCTCGCTCTCCTTTTGTTTCTCCCCCTACCCTCCCTTCCCTCCCTCCCCCCGTCCCCCTCTTTCCCTTTTGTCTTTCGTTTAAAGTTCCATGAGATGGTTGTGGTCTAGGTCTCTCATATAAGAGAGACCATCTGATGTTTCACCTTGTGCTTCTGACTCACTTCACTAAGCATGATATTCTCAAGTTTCTTCCATTTGCCTGTGAAAACCTCCATGCTGTTGGACCTTACAGATGCGTAGTATTCCATTCTGTATAAGTACCACAGTTTGTGTATCCACTGGTCTATTGATGAGTATTTTGGTGACTTCCATGTTCTAGCTATTGTTAGTTGTGCTGCTATGAACATGGGTATACATATATCTCTGTTGTATGTTGTTTTGGCCTCTTTTGGATATAATCCCAGGAGGGGTGTCGCTGGATCAAAGGGGATATTTATTTCTAGTCTTTTGAGAGCTCTCCATACTGCTTTCCAGAGTGTTCGAACAAATTTACACTCCCACCAGCAGTGCATGAGGGTTCCTTTCTTCCCACAGCCTCGCCAGCATTGATTGCTGTTTGATTTGTTGATATAAGCCATTCTCTCTGGAGTGAGATGGTATCTTAGCATTGTTTTGATTTGCATTTCTCTTATGGCTAGAGATGTTGAGCATCTTCTCATGTATCTATTGGCCCTTTGTACTTCTTCGTGAGTGAACTGCCTCTTCATTTCATTTGCTCATTTTTCAATAGGATCCTTAATTTTGATGGGCTTAATTTTCTTTAGATCCCTGTGTATTTTAGTTATGAGTTTCTTATCTGAGGTGTTGGTTGTGAATATTTTTTCCCAGTCTGTTGGTTCTTTATTTACAATGTTGACAGTTTCCTTTGCTGTGCAGAAACTTTTTAATTTGACAAGATCCCATTTGTTGATAGTGGGAGTAATTTCTTTTGCTCTTGGTGTCTTGCCAAGAAAACCTTTGCCTACCCCTATGTCTTTTAGAAATTTGCCTACTGTGTCTTCCAGAAGGTTTAGTGTTTCATTTTTAATGTTTAGGTCTTTAATCCATTTTGATTTGATTTTGGTGCATGGTGATAGGTATGTGACAAGATTCATTCTTCTGCATGTGGATATCCAGTTTTCCCAGCACCATTTGTTGAACAGGTTGTCCTTTTTCCATTGTATGGATTTGGCCCCTTTGTAAAAAATTAGGTAGTTGAGGGTATTTGGGTTTGTTTCTGCATCCTCGATTCTGTTCCACTGGTCTGTCTGTCTATTTTTATGCCAGTACCAAATTGTTTTTACCACATGGCTTTATAGTATAGCCTGATGTCTGGGATTGTAATGCCTCCTGCTTTGGTCTTGTTGCTTAGGATTGCTTTGGCTATTCGTGGTCTCTTTTGGTTCCATATGAATTTAAGGATTGTCGTTTCAAGTTCTTTGAAGAACCTTGTAGGTATTTTGATAGGAATTACATTGAATCTATATATCAGTTTCAGTAGTATAGCCATTTTGACTATATTTATTTTGCCTATCCAAGAGCAGGGAATGCCTTTCCATTTTCTAATGTCTCCTATAACTTCGTTCTTCAGTGTATTGTAGTTTTCTTTATATAGGTCCTTCACATCTTGGTTAGGAATACTCCTAGGTATTTAATTTTTTGCTGAGCTATTGAAAATGGAATTGTTTTTCTGAGTTCTTGCTCAATAAGTTCATTGTTAGTGTATAGAAATGCTATTGATATTTTAGTGTTAATTTTTTATCCTGAGACTTGGCTAAATTTTATTATTTCTAGGAGTTTCATAGTGGAGTTTTTTGGGCCTTTCATATAGACAATCATATCATCTGCAAATAAGGAAAGTTTGACCTCCTCCTTTCTGATGCAGATTCCCTTTATTTCATTTTCTTGTCTGATTGCTATGGCAAGTGTTTCAAGGACTATGTTGAATAAAAGTGGTGAGAGTGGGCAGCCTTGTCTTGTTCCTGATTTGAGAGGGAATGATTTCAATTTTTCTCCATTTACTATAATATTTGCAGTAGGCTTGGCATATATGGCTTCTATGAGTTTTAGGTAGGGCCCTTCTATACCCATTTTTCTCAGAGTTTTTATCATGTAGGGGTGCTGGATTTTGTCAAAGGCTTTTTCTGCATCAATAGAGATGATCATGTGGTTTTTGTTTTTGCTTTTGTTAATATGGTGTATTATATTGATTCATTTACGTATGTTGAACCAGCCTTGCATCTCAGGGAGGAAGCCTACTTGATCATGGTGTATGATCATTCTGATTACTTGTTGGATTCTATTTGCCAGAATCTTATTGAGGATTTTTGCATCTATATTCATTAAGGATATTGGTATATAGTTTTCCTTCCTGGTTAAGTCTTTGTCTGGTTTTGGGATAAGTGTGATGCTAGCCTCAAGGAATGAGTTTGGTAGCATTCCTTCACTTTCCACCTTATAGAATAGTTTGAGGAGGATTGGTGTTAGTTCTTCACTAAAGTACTGAAAAAATTCTGCTGTGAGTCCATCTGGGCCTGGACTTTTATTTGTGGGTAGAGTTTTTATTACTGCTTCAATTTCTGTGTGTGTGATGGGGTTATTCAAGATTTTTATATCGTCCTCATTTAATTTTGGTATTTTATATGCATCTAGAAAGTCGTCCATTTCTTCCCAGTTCTCAAATATGTTGGAATATAGGTGTTCAAAGTAATTTCTTATAATATTCTGAATTTCTGCAGGATCTGTTGTAATTTCACCCTTTTCATTTCTAAGTGCATTAATCTGTGCCTTTTCTTTCCTCTTCTTGATGAGATTAGCAAGAGGTTTGTCAATTTTGTTAATTCTTTCAAAGAACCAGCTTTTTGACTCATTAATCTTTTTTATTGTCTTTTTAATTTCAATCTCATTTATTTCAGATCTGATCTTTATAATTTCTTCTCTTCTACTGCCTTTTGGCTTAAGTTGTTCTTGTTTCTCTAGTGCCATAAGGTGCCTCCTTAGCGAATTTATTTGTGATTGTTCTGTTCTTTTGATGTGTGCATTTATGGCTGTGAATTTTCCTCTCAGGACTGCTTTCATTGTATCCCACAGATTTTGATATGATGTACTTCCATCATCATTTAACTCTATGAAGTGTTTGATTTCTTCTCTGATTTCTTCCATAACCCATTGTTTGGTCAATAGTAAGTTGTTAAGTCTCCATGTGTTTGTATATTTTCTTCTGTTTCTATTGCTGTTGAGTTCCAGTCTTATTCCATTATGGTCTGAGAGTATGCAGGGTATTATTTCTATCCCTTTGTATTTGTTTAAGGATGACTTGTGTCCTAGGATGTGATCTATTTTAGAAAATGTTCCATGTGCTGCTGAGAAGAACATATAGTCAAATTGATGTTGGATGGAAAACTCTGTAAAGGTCTGTTATGTCCAAGTTTTCTATAGTGTCTTTCAACAGTTTTATATCTTTGTTGGTTTTTTGTCTGGTTGATCTATCTATTTGTGACAGTGGGGTATTAATGTCCCCTACTGTAACTGTGTTGGGGCCTATGTGTCCTTTCAGATCTAGTAGTTTTTGGTTTACATAATTGGGTACTCTAGGGTTGGGGGCATATACATTGATAATTGTGAATTCTTCCTGTTCTAATGTTCCCTTCACCAGTATGTACTGTCCATCTTTGTCTCTACCTGTTTTCTTTTGAAGTCTGATGAGTCTGAGATTAATATAGCTACCCCTGCTTGTTTTTTGGGACCTGTTGCATAAAATATTGAATTCCAACCTTTTATTTTCAGTCTATGACTTTCCTTGTGGGTGAAGTGTGTCTCTTGTCAGCAGCATATTGTGTGTTTCTGTTTTTTGATCCAGTCAGCCAGTCTGTGTCTTTTGGTGGGTGAGTTGAGGCTGTTCACTTTCAGAGTAATTATTGAGGTATGTTTGGTGTGCCCTGCCATCGTTGCAGTTTTTCCATGTTGTTCACTAGCTTTACTCTAGCTTTTGCCTTTTGTTCTGTGGGGGCTCTTGTGTTGTTGGTTTCTCTTTCACAATCCAAGTCTCCTTTGAAAATTCTCTGCAGTGATGGCTTAGTGGCTGCAAGTTTCTTTAAGCTTTCTATATCATGTAGAATTTTAATTTCTCCCTCTAGTTTAAAAGATAGTTTTGCTGGATATAGTAGTCTTGGTTGGAATTTGTGTTCTTCTAGTGTTTGAATGATATTGCTCCATGATTTCTTGGCTTTTAACGTCTGGGTTGAGAAGTCTGCAGTTATCCTGATGGGCTTACCATTATAGGTCACCTTCTGCTTTTCTCTTACCGCTTTCAGTATTCTCTCTTTGTGTTGGGCTTCTTGTACTTTAATTATGATGTGTCGTGATGAAGTTCTTTTCTGATCCACATTGTTTGGTGTTCTATATGCCTGCAGAATATCAATGTTCATTTCTCTTCTTAAGTATGGGAAATTTTCTTCCATAATTTCCTTAAATATGACCTTTTATCCTTTTGTTTCATCTTCAGTCTTCTCTTGGACTCCCATAATTCTCAGATTGTTTCTCTCTGAATCATCTATCAGACATTGTAATGATACGCCTTCTTCTTTTTTTGCTTTGCTTTCTTTATGGTCTGCCATTTTGTCTTCTAAATTTGATAATCTATTTTGAAATTGTTCGATATCATTGCTTATTATGACCTGTGTGTGTTTTGCATCCTGTAATTCTGCATTTATTTTTCTCATGTCTCTATTGTGTTCTTCTCCCACTTCTTGCGTTGCCTTCACTCTCCTCCAGTTCATTTCTTCTTTCATCTCCTCTACTTGCCTCTCATAGCTTGCTTTTAGCTTAGCTAGGTCTTGGCGTAGCTCTTGTTCTAAGGTTCTCATGTCCTGTATCGTTTCCTGTTTTATTTCCTGCTTTAGTTCCTGCTTTAATTCCTGCGTTAATTCCTGCTTTAACTCGTTGTATTTCTGGGCCCAGAATTTACCTTCATTTGTGCCATTTTTGTCTTTAGCTTCTGTATTCTTGGGATTCCTGGTATGCTCCTCTGGAGTGTCGGTATTTTTTGAAGGAGATTTATTTCCACGTTTCCTCATGGTTCTGCTGTCTCTGGTGGTTTCTGCTTATCTATCACTTGCTTCCTCTATGTGGCTCTCCCCAGGAGGGCTCTGTCGGGTGCTGGGAGAGCCCAGCCTCTGCGTTGCCTCCTGTGGCAAGGGGCAGCAGAGATACGAACTCAACCCCCGCCGCTCTACTCCCGCGCGGCTCTGTCCTTTGTTATCCAGGCCCTGGAACTGCCTCAAGGTCTCCTGATACTCAGGATACCTGTGCACTCTTCTGGTCTGCTCCTGTGCAGCTGCTTCTGGCTTCCGGCACTCCCCGCCTCTTCCACTGGGCTCCAAGGCACGAGAAGCAGCTGCGAGCCCCCACCCATGGCTCTTAAGCAGTTTCCTCTGGCCACTGGCATTCGCTGCCACCTGTGCGGGGCTCCAAGTCCCGGGAAGCAGCCATGCGCCCTACCTGTCCAGATCCAAGCAGCTTCCTGCAGCCGCTGGCCAGCTTCGCCTCTCCCGGGAGACCTCTAGGTGTGCGGAGCAGCCACGCGCTTCACCTCTGGTCTTAAGCGAGTCCCGCTGCCCGCGGCGGTGGTTAATATATTTTAAGCATTGGTTTTAATTTGTGTAAACTCCATAGGAGTTTAATAATTTAGAATGGAAAGTACTCATTTCAGTGTAAAATACACATAGCAAAATTTACTAGTTCAAAACATTTTTAAGTATTTACAGTTATGTATTTAAGTAATTACAATCAACAGTTATACAAGAAAAGTAAGATTAGTAGATTTTTATTATTACTGGGTTAAAAATTAATTGGAAGGCAAATCAATAATGACCCTTTTCCCTGAAGTCTCCTATAACACTGGACTCCCATGACAGAGAATTCAGACATGATTGAGTTGAGTTATAGATGTGGTTGTGTCTCTGTTTGATGTTGAGTTGCTCATGCTGGAAGGCAGTGAATGGCCACATACTATATGATCACATGTAAATAGCTGACAAAGAGTGAGGGTGGAGCTTGGTGTTGGATTGTGAGCCAAGCTTCATCACTGGCCACTTGTGATCTTGAACAGGCTTCTTGTTTACTACTTTAACCCGGTGTTCTCACCTCTGAAGGATCGCACAGATGGTTTGAAAGGATAAGTGGCACAGCTTTCCATAAGCCACAAAGTTCAGGAGAGATGTTGATGGACATTAGCGTGTCAATGGCTCACTGTGACATGATGTGTTATGATGGTTCTACTGGAACCCCAAGTCCTGTGCTGAAATTGTCAACCCTTTCCTCTTCCCCCATGGCCTTCTCATGTGAAGGCTGCTTTGGCTCCCCATAAGCTTAGGCATCTGAGTGAAAGAGGTACTTCTAGCTTTGCTTGGGCTCACAGAGGAGGACAGCTATGATGAAGAGGTGGAGAAAGCAAGAAGCTGCTTCATAATTGTTTTTTCAGTGGCAGCCTTTATAAATACCTCTTAGAAAGCCTCCATTCAGAGCTCCATATGTTGCATTTAAAAAGTCCTAACCCAAAGGGATATCAATGAACTCTAGAAAAATAATCCCTTAGAAAAATCATCCTGTGAGACTTTAACTCTTCTATCATACTACCTGAGAATCCACCACTTAAAGAATGCTCCGTTAGATACCTAAAAAAAATTTTTTTTAAACCCTAAATACATAGAATAGTTTGTGAGTCAAGCCCCACCACTTAATATTTGTGATCAGGGTATACATATACTTTTAAAAGTTCTTCATTTCTTTTTCCTATGTTATTGATCTCTGCTATAAAAATGCCTCTGTATTTTATTTATTATTTTGCAGTGCTAGGGATTGAGCTCATAGCATTACACATGCTAAGCAAGTGCTCTACCACTGAGCTATACTCCCAACCAGTCTTCATAGGTTTTAAATGCAGTTTATAAAACCTGTTCCTCAACCCTGAGGTAATCATTTGCCTGGTCCTGTTGTCGGTAGTGTCCTGGCATAAGCCTTTTACCTGTTGCCACTATCCTCCTCCTCCTCTTCTTTCTTCTTTGTTCTTTGGGGCAATCAAGTCTACAGCCTGCAAACTGAGCTACATTTCCAGCTTATTTTTTTGATTTTGATCTTACTAAGTTTCCTAGACTTGGCTTGAATCTTCTTGCCTCAGCCTCCCAGAGAGCTGAGATTGCATTCCTGTGAGATTTTTACAAGAGACCATGCTTTGTGTACAACTCAAGGTGGCTCTGCTTGCTCTTGCTTGAAAGCCAAGTGCTGTGTTTGTCCCCCCTAACCTGCGCCTTTTGAAACAATGCCTTGCTGGTATTTACTTGTGTTGGTTCTGGGAAAGAACTCGGAACTCTCTCCAAATTAAATCAGATTGTCAGGGAAGAATTAATCACCATTTAGTTTCCCATTCATATCAATTTTACATATTAGAAGGAAAAATGTTGCTGAAGTTCTGGTGTAACTTAATTTCAAACTGAAGTTTCTGCCCTGGCATCAATTTAATTTGTCAAACCAGGCGCTACTATCTAAGGCCCTGGCCCCTAAGTTATTGGTACAATGAGGTTGTGTGGGGGCTGTAAGATAGAGGAGAATGCCAGATAAATGCCATTTGTAGCATTGGTTTCTTTCTATCAGAGTAAGAGCCCATGGCCCTCCTATCTTAGTCAGTTCTCTCAACACTTGAAACATGATTTTGTCTAATGTCTCATTGTATCACTCATTGAATCACCCACAGTCTTCACCTGTAAGAGTTGGGCTTCTAATAGCTGAGATGGACCCTTGGTTGGACATCTCTCTTTGTGCCCTCCAATATGTGGACAGCATGTATATGACAAAGTGCTGAACAGTTGAGTGCTGTTGATATTATGGATAAAAAGGAAGAACAAATGTGCGATAACAATAAACTACTTGTTGACCATTTCTTACGTTCAGGTACTATGCTAAGTTACATGTATATATTTAATGACATGTACATATATAGATATATTCACGTTTTATACTTACTGTATAAATTAGATCCTACTTATACCCTCATTTTATAGATCAGGAAACTGAGAATGCTACCTTGTATAATTTGTTAGTAATACCATTCAGTAAAAGCTAACATTTATTGAATTGGTACACAATACTCTGGGACTTCTGAGTGCTGAATTTCATTTAATCCATCCAAGAAGCCTGTGATGTGAGCACTATTTTTATTCTCTTCCTACAAATGAAAAGCCTGAAGTTTGGGGATGATAACTTGCCCAAAGTCACATGCAAACAGGTGGAGGAAAGTTTGAATCCAGGTCTCCAGTGCCTTTGTTTTTAACTGTGATGCTTTTCCTAACAGTTGTTTTTTTTTTTTTAACTTAAAATATGTTGTTAAAATACGAAAGTGTACACAAAAATCTCATAAAGGATTTGTATTGCTCTCACAACTTCTAAATAACTATAAAACCAAAATATTAACCTATAGTTTCAAAATCAATACAATTCAAATACGGCATTTGCAAATGATGGATCATGTTTGTTGCCTGAAATAGAATCACCCTTTCATTCTTGTTGTGTTAAATCACAAAGACCTTGCTTCAGAATCAAGTTCTTATTTAGTCTCTTTTAGCATTTGGACCTGAATATTTGCAGTGTATGTGAGGTCTTTTCACGTTATTTTGCTGCCTAACATAACACTAAACAATTTTAAGGTTTTGCCAGTGCAGAAATCTCGAGCTTTCATATGTATCCCCACTCCTGAGTGAGCCTTATTTGCTCTCGATGAAATATCACTTAAAAGCTTTGCATATAATAAGTCTTGTGGACTGTCCGTAACACACCACAAATGATCAGCCGTCCCTCCCCATGTTAAGGACAAGTGTTCTAGCGTTTAACTCTGCCTTAGTGAGCCACTTTCCCTATCCTCTTTCCTGTTCTCCTTAACTCCCTCTCTGTGTCGTTGGGTGAATGATATGGCCTGGACCTGCTCCCCTACTCCCTTCCTTCCTTCATGGTTTTGCTGCCACTATATCTGTTCAGCCTGTTACAAAGGATATGGGAATTACCATCGGGGTGGGAGATAGTACACAGATGAGACTGAGGAGGAGCCCAGGCCACAGAGAGACATGGATGCCGTAAGATGTTTGGTATTTACTCTGTAGGTAGAGGAAGCTGTTGCTATCTATTTGAGGGAGAGTATTATGTGCTCTGTTCTGTGCTGGGGAAATCAGTCAAGTAATGATGCCTTCTTGTCCTGCAGATCACTGGGAATTTTCTCTTTGATATGACAACTCTAGTAAAGATTCAGTGGAGAACTAATCATCTCAGTCTACATTTTCATACATGAAATTTACTGAAGCCATTGATGGTTTTGTTAGCAGTTCCTCTTGGTGATTTTGTCACTGAAAAGATGATCTTCTCTGAAAACATTGTTCTGTTTTCCCATGTATTACATGTGTGAAATGTCTATTGACCACGTACAGAAATTACTCTAAGGACTTTCCTGTGAGTTTGGAGTTGTGGGGGAAAGGGAAAGAGTATCAAGTTACTCTCTGACACAGGAATCTTGATCTTTGAAAGGATTTAATTGAATTACAGAAGGGCACACCACCCAGTGTCCACACTGCAGTCCTGGGATATTGCAGTGGTCACATCCCTCTTCCTTTGTAACTGTTACCCCAGAGCACAGTGGTGTTCTCTGACCTCTTCCTGGGTGGATCTTACTTTCCATTTCCTTTGTGGGGTCACTGTGGGGCCTTATTTTATGTTCTCTTCAGGGGGCAAACACTCTTTTACTATTTTTCTAAGCTCTCCTTTTTGGCATTTTTCCTGTTCCACCTTGTGACAGTGAAAATTAATGTTTGTACAGTTGGCTTTTCTATCACATGGAGTCTTCTTTGTGTATATATAGAGCTCCCCAGGAAAGTACAGGGTGAGGGGTCAGGCTGCCTCCCAGTGATTAAAAGGTTCATTTTCATCCCCATTTTCAATAGATTGAATGAAAGAACAGTTGGAGTCCTGCAGATAATTACCTTCTGAAATGTTGTGCAAACCTGTGATCTCTTTAAATGCCATAAGTTATCATGCACAGTTCATAAACATGAGCCTGAAGAATTTAGGCAAAGGAGTAAGAGCAATGACAGTTATAACATCTATTACTGAAGCAGAAATAAAACTCTGTCCATTTTTTGTTGCTGTAAAAAAATACCTCCTAAGACTGGGTAATTTGTAAAGAGGTTTATTTTGACTAGTGGTTTGCTAGAAGTCCAAAAGTACATGTTAGCATCTTCACGACTTCTGACAGAGGCCTCATGGCAGAGAAGCAGAACAAGGTGGGCAAGAGGGGCATGTGTGCTAGCGAGCGGGGAGGTGACTCCTTGTTTTGTAGGAGTTGCTTTCGCAGTAACCGATCGTGTCCCGGGAGAGTGAGAACTTTAGAAAACTGCTTGAGCCCCTCATGAGGGGAGACCATGTGCTCCTCACCTATTGAAGGCCTCACCTACACTGCTGTGTTGGGCATCAGACTTCACTACGAGTTTAGATGGGGAGAGACCATCTCCAAACTGTGGCATAAAACTCATGGGAAGACACAGGCTTTGTTTTCTCTAGTCTCTCTCACATAGTCATAGGAGGCAAAACAAACTGTGTATGATCTCTGATTTCTAAGGAAGAACTCAGGAAGTCTGGAGTCAGAGGTATCTGAGAGGGCTTGCTGCCGTGGTGGAATGAGCTGTTCCTGCACCATGTAGACTGATCGGGCAGGCTGCGTTTGTCTTCTTAGTTCATTTTAATTAGTTGAATTTGATGTAAGCATATGCTGCTAGTGACTCCCATCATGAGCAGACAAATACAGACAAGTAGGATCAGAGATGGTAGCCTCATTTCTACCCTCCCACAGGAAAATTCTCCCAAAATCTGAACTCCATGCTCTCTCTCCTGGGCCTTATGTCCATATGTCCCTCCATCTACTCAGTCTTCTTGCCCACTCAGTGGGGACTGCTCTCTGGATGAGACTGACTACATCCTGCATGCTTCCAATGGCATCTGCACTTTATTCTTATCTGACTCTACTTAGCAGCATCTGACCCAGTTTCATTGGTTCCCTTTCCTGGCTGTCCTCATATCACACCCACTTGGTTTTATTCCTCCCTTTCCTTTTCCTGAGAAGGTTGGATCTGTGGTGGCTGCCATTTCAGGATTTATACTTCCTTCACATCAGCTCCCCTAAATATATATTAAGCAGGTATGGTGTGGCACGTCTGTAATCCTAGTATTCTGGAAGGCTGAGGAAGAAGAATCACAAGTTCAAGCCCAACCTAAAAAATCCAGCAACTTAGCACAAATAAAGGATTTAAAGAAAAAAGGATAGGGGATATAATTTTGTGTAATGGCTGTGGGTTTAATCCCAACTCCATAAACAAATACAGCATTAAATTATCTCTTGATAATGTAAACTCCCAAATTTTTGTCAACTTGAACCTCCCTGCTGAGTCTCAGATGTACATCTCCAGATGCCCAGAGCCTATTCACTTGGCCATCCAGTGGACATTCAAAACAGAACCCTGTTTCCTCCCATGTCCTCAGAACTATTCCTCCTGAATTCAGTAAAAAGAGCAACACTGTTCATGCAATGACTCAAATAAAAAATGTGTGACAGTACCCTTTCTTTTCTCTCTCCTTTGAACAGCAAATCCTCTCAGCAGTTCTTGCAAATTACATTCAGAGTCTCTTCGTTCAGTCCCAACTCTGGGATAAGCTCCTGAGGCAAAGTCTTTGCCTTTCTTTCGTGGGTAATAACTAAACACAGTGGCTGCCTAACTAATCTTCCTGCTTCTTGCTTCCTGCTTCCAGCTCACACCTCCACAGCTCAGTCATCACTGACAACTGGTGATATTTATATGATGCTAATCATGCCTTGTACTCTTCCACCTCAAGTAATAGCTTCATTTGTGAAGTGCTGAAAACCACAACAATGGGGATTGAAAATAAGTGGAGTTAAATTTCTCCCATCAAGGTAGTGTGCCCAGGCTGCCTGGAAAGTCTCTTGACACTGGGCTCGGTTCCTTTCTGCACTTCTAATCCAGTCATCAGTGTGTATACATCCCAGAGGGATGGACAGGAGGAGGAGGGAGCCCTCCTTGCCCCTGAGATCCCTCCTCAGCATTCCTAGGTATGGCTGCCTACCTCCCACTGGCCAGAACCCAGGAACCTGCCCACACCTGGCCTCAAAGTTGTGGCATATCGCCTCATTGTGTATAGGAATGAGTCCAAAGAAGGAAGAGGACAGTGGAGACCAGCAAGTGGCCTTTGCTACATCCTACACCAGTCCGCACTGTGTGTCACAAACCCCTCTCTGTGGCCGGTGAGATGTTGCAGTCAGGCCCTGACAATCAACAGTGGATTGTAGCCAAAAAGGAAGGTCATTTGTACTCCTCTTCCTTCTGCCTGAGTGCTGTCCCCAAGACCCGTACACACCTGCCACATCTTGACTGTATAATCTCTGCTCAGGTGACACCTATGAAACTTTTTCAGGGCACCAGTCTAATTTCTTTAGACCACCCTTTTATTTATACATATGTGTTTCCACACATGCCACTGGCCACTCTGAAGAAAACACCATTCAAGCAAGAACCTGTTTTTCTTGTTATCCACCATATCTGTACTACTTAGATTTGACAGTGGTGTGGAGTATTTAAATATTAGTTGTGTAAATAAATGAGTTCATAGAACATGACAAAAATCTGTGTAGCAACATTTCTGAATAGGAGTACCCATGTAATTATAAAATTTGAAAGACAGAAGGGGATAGACTTCCATATTTTTATCATGCTGTCATAAGATCATATCATATTAAGAAATAGGACAGCTGATGTTGAGACACAGATGGTTTTGAATAATATAGGCAATATGCCGATATTTCTTGCAAAAGCCTTGTGACCTATGTAGATTCGGGCTGTATGCCAAGATGGTTGGATTCCAAACTGATTGCTCAGTTACATCCTACAACAATTGATTGATGAATTGTTATCAAAGTTTCAGTGACTTGGCAAAAACATTCACATACCAATCTCAGTTCAAGGGAGGGAAGTTCAGTCAATGAAAATGATAACGTAGGGTCCCTATCTTTCTTTTCTTTGCTACTACTGATTGATTCCCCATGAGTCATCACTGTTACTTTTATTGCTACTTCAGTGTGTCCCTGACAGGAGAGATACAGCTGAGGTTGGCACCTTGACGCACAGCAGAGTATCTGCTCCTAGCGAATGCTCAACAAAAATTTTTTCTGTTAACATTTGTGTGTATGTTGCACTGAGGATTAAATCTAAGCCTTTGTGCTTATAAGACAAGCACTTCACCACCAAGCTATTCCTCCAGTGAATAATGTATCCCTAAAGATGGGGGAGGGAGGGATCTCATGGTTGCTTTGGTAAGTTTGGGAAATTTTCCATCAGGGTTTCTCAGCATACCTTCCACACAATTCACAAAAACTCCTGAAAGATTAAACCAATATCAACAGTTGTGTCCTGATTCACTTGTACTGTTGTACTGTTAGCCTAGTGGTAGAGTCTGAGAATGAAAGTGCAAGCCAGTGTTTTGGAAGTTGGGCAACATATTACTTAGGCTCACAGAACCTGAAATTAATATTCAGAAACTAAGGAAAGCAAATCTTGCTACCTTTTCTATCCTTGTGATCCACTCGTATACAAGGCTCAAGAATGATGAATATTATCAAACTTTTCGTATATAAAACAGACTGAAAGTGAAATGGAGCCAAAACAGCTCATCCTTGTGTTAAGTTATTTCATAAATCAGGGGTTCCCAACTCTGGGCCATAGGCCAAATACTGTTCCATGGTCTTGGAAGGACCAGACTGCAGGGATAGAAGAGCGGGTAACTGGAGGGGGTTGTAAACGAAACTCTACCTGCTGCCAGCACCCCCTATTAGATGCTAATGCCACTGCTGACCTGACAGGAGGTGGAGCTTCACTCCCAGCTCTCCTACTGCTACTGCCATTTCAAAGCTGTCCTCCAGCAATCTACCGCATAACAAGTTAACCTCACTCCACCCCCAGTCCTTGGGAGAATAATCCTCAGCTAAACTGGTCCATGGTATTAAAAAGGTTGGAGACCACTGCCTTAGGTGATATTTAAGCTTTCAGGTAAGTACACCTCCAGAACTCTGGTGCCCTAGGAGCACTCAATCTAAATCAGCTTAGGAACTTTCAAGATTTTGGCATATGGGAACAGAATTCTTGGCCTGTACATGTTAGGTTTGTACCTGGACTTTACCAGACTTGAGAGAGAGACAGAGAGACAGAGAGACAGACAGAGAGAGAGAGAGAGAGAGAGAGAGAGAGAGAGAGAGAGAGAGAGAGAGAGAGACCAACCAAGACAGAAGAGGAGCAAAGGATCCACTTTAAGTTCTCTGGATTCTTATGGAAAGGGAATTTTATAAAAATCTGATTTAATGTCTTCTCTAATTTGTGGCCAGTTACCCCACTTGTAGTTTTTCAAGCAATCCTGCCTTTTTAAATTTGATATCTTTTCCTCTATGGCATATCATTGGATGTGTATGTGGTTCAGCATAGTCCAGACTTTGTAGAAAGAGTCTCATTCATTTACCCCAACATTGGCTCACAGCTGGTTGCTATTACAGAGGAGCCAATGAACAGATGGTGACATCTGGCTTGGTAATGGTATGCCAAAAGAAGTCTGCTTATTTCTTCTAAAACCAGGACCTTTTTTTGAAACACAAATAGCGATGTCATTTTTGCATTTTAGCCTGTCCTTTGACAGTGTTATTTTTTAATAGTGGGCACACCAGCTCCATAAAGTTAGCAAGAAGATAAAAGCAAGAGGACAGATCTTTGAATTGGTCCTGGAAAGGCCATTGTGTACGTGTAGGTTTAGTGTTATGCGTGTGGATTTCAAATGCTGCTATAATTTGAAATGCAAATGCCAGCACCTTTTTTTCTTAGGTCATTTTTGTTTTATATATTCTAATTCTTTGATAAGTTAGGTAGGATAGTTTCCTCATCCCTGTACTTTCTCCTGCACAGGCCAAATATATGCATGCACTCCATCACCCCAATGATCTCAGACTTCATGCGGCTGAAGGAAGGGGCAGTTGTAAGAAATCAGCTTTAAAAAGTATGTTATGGGGCAGTAAGAGAGGTACAGAGATAAAAGAGCAGGGGATCTCTGATGGGACGCCGAGCTATGCTTCTCGCTACTTCCCTGTTTAAAGAGGTTTTTCCTGCTTATTCAGAATTCAAAAGCTCACTTCTATGGTCACAGCCTCTTTACTCTCATTATGTGCATACACCTAAATTTTAATTGGGCTAGAAAACACATAAAGTAAAAATTACCATCTTAACTAGCCACTAGGTCATGGTGAGTACATTCACATTGCAGTGCCACCATCACTGCTGTCACCACCATCCATTCCTACAACATTTTCCATTTTGCATATTCCGTATCCACCAAACAACAAGTCTACCCCTCAGCTCCTGGCAACTACCTTCTATTCTCCATCTCTATGACTTCAACTATTCTTGGTACTTTGCATAAGTTATGTTGCAAATTTTTCGTCCTTTTGTAACTGATTAATACAGTGAGCATAATATCTTCAGAATTCATCCACATTGTATTTGTAACAAGGTTTCCTTTTAAATGCTGAATAACATTCCACTGTTTGTAAATGCCAAATTTTGTTTATTCATTTGTTCTTTGATGGTCATTTGCTTTCATACTTTAGTTGTTGTAACAAAAACAACTTGAGCGTAAAAATACCTTTGTGACATCTTGCTTTTGATTTGAGGGGTGGAATATACCCAGGAGTAGGATTGCTGAATCATATGGTAATTTTATTTTTATATTTTTGAGGAACCACCACACATATTTTCATAGATGCACCATTTCATATCCGCACCAACAGTGTACAAAGGTTTCAACTTTTCCACATCCTTAGCAGCAGTACTTACTTTGTTGATGTTTGGCAGCAAGCCATCCTAGTGAGTGTGCTCTGAACACATTTTTCACTGTAATGTTTTATTATAGCTCTCTCTTCATGAAGATGTATGTGGGCTCTGGAAAGCCAGGGCTTTCATCTGACCTATTGATTCCTACTCCCCAGTTACTGAATATATGTATTGGATGAATCTTCATATGTCTAGTAAATATCTTAGTTTTTATGAAGGAATTTTGCTATCACTACCTCTAGGACAGCAAACCATCTTGATCATATGCAAAATGAGGCATAATTGACATTTAGCATTCCTATAGTAGGGGTCAACTAAAAGTGATGACTTACTTGGGGTTCTACATGTCTCAAAAAATAGAGCAGCAGAAAAATAGAAAGTTGACAACTGGAACGATGATCTCTTCGCTTTGTGTGGATGGCATCTAGTTCTGGTTTAACTTTAGAGTACCTAGTAAGACAAACTGCATTTATCCAAAGATACCTTGTTGAGCTTCTCTTTCACATAGCGGAAGTTCCTCCAAAAGGAATGCCATAGCACTGACCCTGGCGGATCATGAAGGCTCTTTCCCATAGATTTCCCCCATTGTCTCTTATCATTTCCTTCCTTTCCCGTCACCCTGGAGAGTTTAGTCAGGGAAGCTGACAACTCCTGGGCTTTCTCAAGCTCTTCAAATGAAAGACAAATACACTTACTTTTAAATCATACTTGATTTTGGAATTCGTTTCAATTTAAAGAAGAATACCAAAGATAAGACCGAGAATTTTCAGTTATCCTTCATTTACCCGCTGTCCCCTAATGTGAACGTTTTATGTAATCAAGGTACATTTCTCAAAGCTGAAAGTTGACATTGTCACAATATTGCTAACTAATCTATGGATTTTGCTAGCTTTTCCTTGCCTGTCTTTTTTCTGTCCCAAGGCCTTCTGTCGCACTTCGTTGTCATGTCTCCTTCCTCTCCTCTGATCGCTGATGCTTGCTCACTCTTTCCTTGTCTTTTGTGACCTTGACGTTTGTAACAGTGACAATGCTGTGAAGGGTCAGTATTTTGTAGAATATCCCTCAGTGTGAGGTCAAGATCTGGGGAAGAATACCACACTGCTAATCAAATGCTACTGAGCACTCAGTATCAGCATGGCTCCTCCTGGTAGAGATAACCTTCATCAGTTGGGACAGTGTTTGCTAGCGTGTCCTCTGTGGAATTACTGTTTTCTCCTCCTCACATTGTTTGTGAGTGCTATGCCTGTTCGCCCCCCCCCCTTTCTTTTTCCTTCTTTTTCTTTCTTTCATGGAAACTACTTCCAGAAATAAAAGGCCAAAGGATCTCTGTGGCCAGTGCACTGCTGTTTACCTTTTTCGCTCTGCTAGCTGTGTCTCTCTTAAAATCATAAGGTCCTAAGGATTTAACCCAGGACCTTCACCCTGAGCTACATGCCCTTTCTTTGTGTTTGTTTTGAGACACCAAGTTGGTGAGTTAGTAAGTTGCTCACACTGGGCTTGAACTTGGTAAGCCTCTAGCCATGGCTTTGGTTTTCTTTCTTTGTTCTTTTCTTGATAAGGACTTTATGAGAAAAGGTAAAAATCTAAGTAAGGTTAGAAAAGAGTTCTGTGTGTTCCTTGTGAAGGCTAGCATGGTGGCTTAAATGATGCATCAGGGAAGGGTGTGGACCCTACATCCTTGGGTACCCAGCTTGAGTAGAAACACTTTCTTTTTCTAGAGCACCTGGGACAAGGCAAGTAACAGAACATCAAGCTCTCCCAATGCCCTTCTGATGGTGTGCCCCTGGTGAAAGGGAAGCATGAGGACAGATCTGGTCCCATGGCTGCTGTTACCAGGCTAGATGTTAACAGGCTAGATGACTCTTGGGTGACTCTTGGACAGATCAACAAGTTTTTATCTATAAAAGTTTATAAAACAAGAGAATTAGTCCTTGAGGGCCATTCTGAGCTTTCATACTGTCCCTGACAATGCATAACATTGCCACTGAGGAACGTCAACCTCAGAGCCCCTAACCTGAGGGGTGGCTGCGACCAGGCAGGACAAGATGCTTGTGAGGCGTGAAGTACAAGGCTGCCTTGGACCAGGAGCCTCCTGTTGGCTGCTTTACTTGGAGCTCCTTCACCCCCCAACTCTACAGATAAGGAAACTTCCTGAGGCAAAAAAGAAATGAGTCACTGGTGCCCACTTAGAGAATTCATGGCTGTTATCTTTGTATCATACAGAGCAGAGTTTTCCTTTTATTTCTTTCTTTCTTTCTTTCTTTCTTTCTTTCTTCCTTTCTTTTCTTTTTTTTTTTTCCTTTTTCAGCACAGGGCCTTGCCTGCCTTCCTGCAGTGCCTACTTGAACTACTCATACCTACTCAGGTCCTTTTCTGCCTCCTTCTATCACTTCTCCTAAGTTTCTAAACTCCTAAAGGGTTCTGTCAGAGCTGAGGGGACTTCCATGGGATGTTTCTATGTTTCATCCAGCTGGCTTATTCAGTACATCCATCTTGTGAGTTAATTAAAAGCCTGATAGGTATAAAAATGCGTTAACTTTGAAAGCCCAGTGAAATCTTTTCTTCCTGGACCAGCAGGACCAGTATTTGATGGGGAATTTGAGAGCTGAATCTTGGAGTTGAGATGCGTTTCATCTGGCTATGCCCTGCTGGGATTCAAACCTGGGGCACTTGTTGCTCCATCTTGGCAGCCTCATAGATCATTCTATAGTTGCTCTTTATAAGAAGATGAGCTGAAAAATAAAAGATATGACTGAATTTCCCCTCACAGCATTCAATAGCTCCTCCAATACACGCCTTCATTGGGACAGCAGAATACTTTCAAATGTTGCTTGTGTGAAGGACAGAGAGCTTTATTTTCCATATGGGCCATCTGCAGGCCCATATGTTAGCCCCATAGCTAAGTGGGCAGGTATGTTCTGTCCCCTTCCTCAGAGAGGACTGTCACTGAACATGGCTGTGGCCTCCGAAGACTTCAAGAAACCCACACATTTTAAGGAGGCTAACATGATAAGGTCCGATAGAGAGGGAAAAGCTAGTATATAATCTTGTCAGTTGTGAGATTTATTTAAGACATCTGTGCTCTGGAACTTTGTATTTTATGTACGGATAAAGACCTATCATAACAATGACCACCTTAACCGCTGAAAGTGCCCAGTGCCGTGGCTTGAAGGACATCAATCTGGCTGTGCAGCCATCACCACCATCTGTCTCCAGAAGTCTTTATGTTATAAAGCTGAAACTCCATACCCTTTAAAAACTTCTCCTCCCTCGGCCGCCAGCAACCACCATTTTACTTTATATTGCTGTGATTTTGAGTGGAATCTATAGCACCTGACCTTTTATGATTGACTTACTTCCTTTCTCATAATGTCCTCCAGGTTCACCCATAGTATGTAGCCTGTGTCAGAGTCTCCTTTTCTTGGAAGGCTGAGTCATACTCCATTGAGCAGAAATTCCATATTTTGTTTACCCATATTTGGGCTAGCTTCCATGTTATAGCGATTGTGGATATAAGGCTGCTGTGAATGTGAGTATGCAAGTAACTCTTTGAATCCCTCCTTCCATGTCTTTTATATATATCCCCAGACGTGGCAATGCTGAAGTACATTGTCTGAGGTAGATTCTTTGGATGCTATCTTTGGCGTACAGGTTTGACTTACTTTAAGCGTAAGTGAGTAAAAGTGTTTGTTGATACTTTAATAGTAAAAGCAACAAGAGGCAAAGCATAGATCATTAGGTTTTTTTAAACTAAGGTTCAAGTATGAAGTAAGTGGGGTGATGAGGAAGCCAGAAGACAGCACTGTTTCATGTTTTGTTGTTTGTAGCTTTATATATCTTCATGCTTATTCTTGCCAGGAGATGTGTTTTTAAGAGATTTTCCCATTGGTCTGATTCAAAGGTGTTTATAAAGTATTTGTAGTTTTGTCATTTTCATTTATCTATACTTTTAAAAGAATTAAGAATTTTATTTTTCTTTATTTATTTGTTTAAGACAGGATTTCACTTCGTTGCTCAGGCTGCCCTAGAACTCCTAGGCTCAGGTGGTCTTCCCATTGCAGCCTCCTACAGGAATGCCACCATGACTGACCTAAGAAGCTTTTCTAGACAGAAGTGCTTGCTTAAAATTAATCTGAGGAATTAAAGTCTAGTATTATAAAGTTGACATACAATAAAAGATTCTCTATTTTAGAGAAGATGCTTTGCAGATTCACCGTGGAGTATCTTTTCAGTTGTACACTCTAAATATTGATCTCCTGTTTGTAGCAGTCTATTGTGTGTAAGCATCTGCTATGTTAAGTGTTTCGTGTAACTTTGGCATGACACGTTGTAGCAGTGCATGTCATGCTGCCTACATGCAGGAACAGGATTGTTTCAAGCCTAGCAGAAATCCACAGGAACTTCAGGATAGCAGAGTGAGCTGATGTTGCCACTGCAGAAGGATATTTTAAAAATGCAGCTCTGATTACGTTCTTTAATCTATTGCTTAAATCTTTCAGAGTGTCTCATTACTCTTGGTGTGATGTCTTCATTACTCTTGGTGTGACGTCTCCATTGTGATATATCAGGCTCACAGTGTGACCCCAGGAGTATAAACTTATACTGCACCCCCCATCCCCACTTGTTATGTTTCTTTTGCTAAACTTATTTTAGTTTCTCAAAGAGTTTGTCATCATCTGTTTTATCACTGAATTTTTGCTGGAACCTTCCCCTGTGCCTTTTTCTCAGGGTGAAATTTGTTTATAAAATCCTCAAGTGATACATATGTCACTTTTCCTAGAGACTTTCTTCTAACCCTTCCTGCCTGGACTGGAGACCTCTCCTCTGTGTGCTCACAGCACTTGCTGCTGTTGTGGTCTCAGGATCACAGCACTTAGCTTATGGATGATTCTCTATACTCCAAATTGAGTTTTTCTGAATATTGAGTTAAAAAATACAAGAATTGTAAAGACTGTCATATGTAAATAATTGTGACATCATCATGTACTTGCCACTCATTGTTTTGAATTTCTCTGTGTGCCCACCTACACTTCCACCCCCTAGTAGCAGTGAGCCTCAATTTTCCACTGTGTTCCCTTGCATTTCTTTCTAAGTTGGGCTCATGTGCTAGTATACTATGTTAGTCAGCATTATATCACCTTGACAAAAATACCTGAAAAAAATCAGCTTAAAAGGAGGAAAGGCTTATCTTGGCTCATGGTTTCAGAGGTTTCAGTCCATACGTAGTGCCGTTTGTTGCTTTGGGCCTGTGATGAGGCAGAATGTCATGGCAGAAGTACAGAGTGGAGAATCTGTTCACCTCATGATGTTCAGGAAGCAAAGAGAGACAGGAAGCAGCCAGGTCTCAACATTCCCTTCAAGGGCACACCCTAGTAACCTGATTTCCTTCTAGTAGGCCCACTTCCTAAAGATTCCACCATTTCCCAGTAGCCGTGAGCTACTAGGGGACACTGTAGACCTCATCTGTAGCATATTCATAAGCA
Organism: Ctenodactylus gundi; assembly: GCA_004027205.1. NCBI lineage: Eukaryota > Metazoa > Chordata > Mammalia > Rodentia > Ctenodactylidae > Ctenodactylus > Ctenodactylus gundi. Next base: position 153,729 of record PVKB01003819.1, on the reverse strand, counting down.
GCACATCATTTAATTTTTGAGCCCTTAATAAGTCAAATCATGCTGTGCCTTCCACTGTGCATTTTCTTTCACTCAGATTTATACCCAAGCACCCTGTTAATGTTTATAGCTGTGACTCATTCATTTCACTGCTGTCTCAATATGCCTCTGTTATTTGGAGTGTAATTGCTTTTTTTTTTTTTTTACATATCTCTGTTTCTTATCTCTATTTCTTTGCTTTTCCTTATAACCACATCTTTACCCTGACACTCAAATTTAAACTCTAAAAGGATCAGTATTGAGTTTATCTTGCTCATGGTCATGCTCCTGGAACTGGCATTTAAGAAAATATTTAAGTGAAATGTTTACACTTCAGACAGCAGGCCAGCTAGACCAGGGCTCAGCAGTTATGTTCTATAAAAGGTTAGATGGTAATACTCTGGGCTTTGTGGCCATTTTTTGTCACAGTTACTAAACTCTGCCCTGAAAGCGATCACAGATAACATATAAACAAACAGATGGTCTTCCAAAGGGACTTCATTTACAAAAGTGGTCCGTGGGCTACATTTGGCCTACCAGCTATAATTTGCCAATCTCTGTTGTAAATGACTCATGTGGCTGGAAGGGGAAACCATATTATTGCATGTAAAAGATAGGAAAGCTTCATCACAGAGTGCACAAGGACTCTTCCAACCTTGTACAAATAAACATAAGCAGACAGAGGTTTATTACATCTCACAATATCATAAGGCAAAATTAAAGTTAAAGGAGAAAGGTAGTGATTTTCAGACCAGGCCCAAAGTACATCTTAAAGGTCAATATGTTATGTTTATGGAGTAAACATAAAGTCAGGGGTAGAAATACTACTCTGAGATTTGGATTTCAGGCTGGAACAGAGTTTGGCTGTTTATCTTGCTGTCTTTCATGATAGCCTGCTCTTCCAGAATATATCTCCAGCATCTGAGGCTTGAGTCTAGCTGACCCTGTGTACCAAGAACTTAGAGTTGGTGGCTCATCTGTCACTCTGTCAAACAGAATAGCTTCTCACAGAGAAAATATTGACTTTCATGTTGAATTGAGCCAAGCAATATCTTGGAGAATACCAAGTACAACGGAAGAATGACAGTTACTGAGGCATTTCTTTGTCTTAAATACCATCTTGTGTTCAATGATGTCCAGGTAAATGAGGCAGAACAATGTGGGGAAAGACTATTGGTTTGGGCATATAAGAAACATCAGAAGACAGAGTCTGAGTCAGTGTTCGTCTTCTCATTACATAAGTGGGAGTGTACATGCCTCTCTCCTAGAATTTTCCCCCATTTTATTGATATGTATACGTGCAAAATTTAAGGTTTACAATGGAGTTGAACCTTTTATGCACATATGTATCTTGTCAAGGTGACAAGGGCTTTCCCATTCTCCTTTTTTCCCTCCCCCTACTCCCCTCCCTCCCCCTTCACCTCCCTGACCCCCCTGTTTCACTTTGTTTTTCGTTTTAAGTTCCATAGGAGTTGTGATCTGGGTCTCTCATATCAGAGAGACCATTCGATGTTTCACCTTCTGCTTCTGACTCACTTCACTAAGCATGGTGTTCTCAAGTTTCTTCCATTTGCCTGCAAAAGCCTCCACGCTGTTGGACTTTATAGATGCATAGTATTCCATTGAGTGATCTGACTTGCTCCTTGTAAATAAGTTTGAAAGGGGAAATGCTGAGGGAGTTCAAAATGACAATAAGGAAAAGAACAGGAACCGCGAACACTGAGGTTCCTTGTGCATCACCAGGTGCTTTCCTTCTCTTTCCGTCTTCACTGTGACCCAGTGAGAAGATGCTGCATGTCCTTCTCTCATACACAGTGAGCAAGGGACAGAGAGGAGGGCATTGGGCCAAAGCTCTCTGAGCTACTCCAAGGTAGAACCAGGGTTTATGACACATTGTGTCGGCCTTGTTGGTAAGTATCTTCAGCACAACACTTTCAGAGTCCTGACGTAGATATTTCAGTTTAGGTATTAAGTTTACGGGTTTTTGTTTGTTTGTTTGTTTGTTTGTTTGTTTTCTTTTGAGGAATGGTTGTGGAACCCCATTATAGGTGTCTCATTTGATCCCATTCTGCTGTCTTATAATTGATCATGTCCAAACTATGGCAGAATAAACAAAAGCTATTCTAATGAAACATCCCTGGTAAAAGTTAGAGTGTAAAATTGAAGACAGATGAGTGCCCACTGATACAGTGCTGTGGTTAGTAGCCAGAGAGACCTTGCTGAATCAGCATTCTCTTATACCTCCTGCAGAGGAGCCCCTAGACTGGGTCAGTACTGTTGTGCTTGGTGCCTAGCAGGGGCAGCCACAGCAATGGACTTAAATTAAGCCCAGTGTTAGTCTGAGAGCCCTGATGAAAGAGATGTGAGTGGACTGGAGACCTTAAGCATTTCCCCATGGACACAGAGCTCCCATGGAAGGGCATCTGTACTATCACATGAGATGTGTGTTTGCGATGGTTTTTTTAAATATTCTAGATAATGAGCTGTGGAACTCATTCATGCCTTTTGCCAGTATTTCTGTTGAAGTTAGGCAAGTCTGTGTAACTGTTTCTGGCCCGTGAGCTGAGAATGAATGAGCTCTCCTCTTCTGACCTAGAGTATTTACCTGTGAGAGACCCTTGAGACTTTCGCACTCAGCCAGAGCATTCAGGATGATTCCAATGCCTTATTATTATGGCTCTGTATAGAATGGCCTTACTTACTCAACCATGCCAGATGTCACAGGATAAGTTAGGAAGGTGTTATATTCAAGAATATCATTCCTATGTGCCCACACAAATTTCTTTCAATTTGAAATTGTTATCTAACATTTCTAAAATGTGTTCAGCTTCTTGAGTGTAGGCAAACCGTCCATACCTGCACACTCATTGTTAAGATATCAAGTACTACACTGGCTTAGAACCCAGTTTTCTATTAAGTCTTGAACAGATGTCATTTAAGATTTCTTCATCCTTCAACCTCTTGGCCCTTCAGCTTTCATCACACTCTGAGGCTCTCTCCCTCATTCCTTCTTTCATCCCTTATTCCTCCCATCCTTCTTCCTCTTTCTTTCCTCCTTCACTTCTGCCCTCTGGCATGCATACATACGCATACACTTTCTCTTTTTCTCCAAAGGTTTAAATCAGTCTTGCTGTAAGATCTCTGACATTGGAGAAATAGCTGCATATTATTCATCATTCCTAATAAGTAAAACTGCAGGAATCTTTGAAGTATCTCCTGGGACAGGGAGGCTGGTAGAGTACTCGCGCAGTGATCTGAGGCCACCCCAGCTGCGTGTACAAGTTGCCTCAAACTACATACTCCAGAAGTCTTGGTCTTCACCTTGTGTTTAAGTGAATGTGAAGCAAGGTTGGAATTAGTGGGGGAATTTTATTGTTGGGAGAAAGAAAAAAAATGGCAGCATTTTAATCCCCAGAATGTATAATAATCTGAGCTACATTTTCCAAAAACAAAGTACTGGCCATCCTTTCCTTTCCTTATACTCTTCCTCTTCCTAAGCCCTCCCATGCCAAACCCTGCAAGTGTTATACCTTGAATTTGCTGCATGGTGTTGTTTTGTTTCATAATAGCATTCCATAGCATGAGATCTAAATTTCATCCTTGACAATGAAGCACATTCTCTGAGCTTTCTAAGGAAATGTTTGATGCTTTTTTGAGTTTATAGGTGATCACTAAAGGGTGGAACTTTCCCACTAAGAAACTTTAAACCTAACAGGTTTCAAAGCTACTTTTGCCAAGGGGGAAAAGCCTGTTTGGTTGAGGGAGAATTTGGTTCTTCAGGAGAGAAGTACATTTTAGTATTACTGCTTTGGACTAGACACAACATCAGAGAATAGAATTTGTCTCTGAGGCAGGACAGGTATAAGAGGGATACTCCAGGGAACTCATTAAAATTGTCAGATTTACTCTGTACAAAAACAAGGTGAAAGGGGCAGACTGAGAGGGAGGCCCAGACCCAGATCTCCTATTAACATGGTTCTTCTCAAGATGTGGCTGAGAGCCCAGACCACAGGCTAGATCACTGCTGGTGCTATAAATAGAACATTCTGCGAGGTTAAGAGACACCCCTAAGGTCAAACAGATGATGTCTAAACTGGGGTCAGAACTTAGACCTCCTAACAGTCCAATGCCTGCAGGTCGTGATGGGAGATATCAGATAGAGTATGTACCAAACAAGAAATAAAATAATGACCTTTCAATAGAAACCACTGCCTACTGACTAAGTGTTAAGAGTGGGTAACAGCAACGGTCATCTTGTAAAGGTTTTTTTTTTTTTTTAATACATTTCCAGTTTTGCAGGAATAAGTGCTGGCATGCAGGCCAGAATTTCCTGTGCTTTTGACCTTTTATTTCTAGGAGAAATGTCCAGATTCCCATGCCCATGAGTCATGGACTTTGGGCAATATTGGCTTTGGGCCTCTTAGTGCATCACCCGGCAAGTGTATGCCCAGCGAGGAGAGGGAACTGCAGGTCAGCGGTGCGTGAGGTGTAAAGTCTCCAGGGCCGTGGGTCACATTAAAGGCTAAAAAAAGGAGCTGAGGGCACAGAGGGATTAGTCACAAGTTTCTTAGGTATGTGCTGTCTTTGCTCATTTCCAAGGAAACAGATTCCATAACGATGTTGCCAGGCCAGCCTGTCAAGACACCCTGGGGCTCTTGATGTGTGTGTGCGTGACCTGTTTTATGGAGAAATCTCCGTCAGGAGCCTCCCAGCACTAGCATCCTCAATCAGAGAAACCTTTGATGTCTTGTGGCTTTTGCAGTAGCCACTGGACCATAGGAGGGACTCAGTGAGCTCAGGAGCATCTCACCCACCCCAGAGAGCGGTAAGGAGGTATCTAAGAGCCCTGGGTGAGGCAGAGTGCCTCGTGCACTGCTAGTTGGCTCCCATGGTCCCTTTGCAGTGTCCCCACTGTCCTCTATCCTGCATTCCTTCCTGTTGGCCCTTTCTCTCCAGCTCTGTCCCTCGTGCCTTCATTTGTAATACACATGCCCAAAGCCTACCAACTCAGGGGGCCCTTTTCCTTACAGATCTTCACATTACCCCGCCCATAAGCTAGAAGGCCAGGTTCATTCTCCTCAACCTCTGCCTAGCCTCACTTGTGCCTTCTTCCTCCAGATAGTCTACAAGGTTAAGGGGGATCCCACATCTAAACATCCTAATATAATAAACTGAGGTTCACTAGACTGACTATATTTGTTAGACACTGAAATATGTGTAAGGTAAAATGATTCAGGATGTCTGAGAGTCCTTGGAAACTTAGGAGAAGGGAAAGACCGACATAAGCTTCAAGAGGGAAAAAATCTTGGAAGTGGAGAGCTTAAGATGGAGGAGTATAGTTGGGCACAGGGACAAGAAGGCACATGGTAGAGTGAGCCACACAGAGTGACTGGTGTGGACAGGAGGGAAAGTGTGAGGAGGAAAGTTGGGAGGGCTTCTCACCTATCTCAGAAAGGTAGGCCAAGGAGGAGAGCTCCAGGAAGATTTCCATTGCTCATAATGTAGCGCTGGCCTCATTGGCCAAGGCACAGCAGTGGTCAGATGAAGTGCTCAAATCAGACCATACAGTGAAGAGGAAGGAGCAAGAGACTTGGTGTCCAGTCTTTGCTGTGGTTTTCCACTAAAAGGGGCCACTGTGAGATGACTGCACAATAAACGTGCATGTTCTGAAACCAGCATTAGTGTTTACTGGTGTGCTCTTGCTGGCAGGACAGTTTAATGAAATCTGCAGGATCTTGATTGCTCCAAAGGCAGTGTGTTTTTCCAAGAAAGTACAATGACAATAAAATATTCAAAGATGAAATAGATAAGTGGCTCCCAGTGTCTGCTAGAAATGAAATTAAAGTACACATAGCACCAAATGAATTCATTTCTGCTATCAAAGTTCCTAATTTGGCAACTACTTAAAAGGCAAATTCAAGTAAACAGAACTGGTATGTGATTTCCTGTACAGGGAATATTTTCATAAGAATACAGACATCGATAGGCATTTATATATGTATCCTCTCTCTCTGCCCCATTGAACCAGAAATTGGTCTTTGCCAGTGGTGACTTAGTTTAAGTTTCCAAGGCAAGATAAGTAACTGGAAGGGGGCCAATTGCAGAATTGCTTATTCTGTCATATGCAGTGCCAGCCTTGTGTATTCAGTATAGATACACACATTACGTTCCTTCCCTGGAGAGACAGTCTATGCACAAAGCAGTAAATTATATCTGCTGAAAATAGGTTGAGCTGTATCTCCCCAGAACTCATATCTCTGCCCTCAGTGATACCCTAGGCACTAGCCCCCTGGACAGTATCGATTCTGGCAGTAAAACTCACTGTAGTACACTGCCCAGCATAGTAAGTAAATGGCTTAGTGGGATGCATAACTGTGCTGCATATATTAAAAAGCAATTAGCTCCCTGAGGGTCAGTAGCTGGTATTCTATTTCAGAACACAGGGTGAACTCAGATATAATCATGAGAACCCATCAGACCAAACAGCAGTTTTATAAGCAATAATTTGACAGGGAGTTGTTTGTTTTGAAACTGGCAATACTTAAAATATTAAATGGTGAATAGGAATGGATAAAACAAAACTTACTCATTTTTCTTTTGGACTTTTTAATTTTCTCCTTTTTTCTCAGAGCTTATTGTCATTGAAAGTCTCACTTTTTACAGCTCTGACTGCTTTCCTTTATGCATAATTTTGTGTGAAATAATGCTTCCAATTTTTCCTTTCATGCCTTATTACTCTCATCATTGGAACTGTTGTTCATCCACTTTTCTGCACTCACTCCTCAACAGTCTTTGAGCCCCCTGCTACAGTTCTTTTTCTCTTAGAAATGATTCTTAAAAACTACAGCCTTTATTCCCGATTTTAACCTGAGTCTATTAGAATCCTAGGATGAGCTGTAGAAGAATGCCTGAGATTGCTGTCTAGGACCTTACTTGTCTTAGCAGCAGGGACTTTAGCCCATACACCTTGAGGGATTTGCTGATTAATATCATATTCAGACTGTTACAGCAGCTTCTTGTGTCCTCGCCCTGCTCCGGGGCTCCTGCCCATTTAACGTGCCCCTCTCTTCTACTCTGTAACTCATCTTCTCTCGTGTCATCACTTTCAACACGGTCACTTTCTTTTTCACTGACTTCCCACGACATTCAGACTCCTCATTTGCCACTTGAGGGTCTTCATTCTTTATTTTTCCCAGATTTCTCTTGGTCTCCTTGATTTATCATGGCCATTGCTGGCTCTAACACTTTGATTGTGTTGTTGCTGCTACATGAAATGCCAGCTTTACCTCCAGACCCCCTGCAACTTATCTTTGAGGTCCACCTTACTGTCCATGTGTTTCCTGTGCCCTGTCATCACAGTTCTAAACTACATTGATATCCTAATCTTTAAGATTGTTCCCATACATCCACCTGCCATCTGACCCCTTACTCTGTGCAAAGCAGAGTGTCCTGAAAGGGTCTCGAAGATGGACCCAGCTTGAGCCAGACCGCACAGCTAAGAGTCTAGCACAGACTTTAAAACTCAGGTGCCAGATAGATGAATAAGAAGTAACATTTAGAACTAGGAGGTCAGCTTCACAGTTTGTATTGTTCCTGCTGCATGGAATACCTGCTTTCCCTTCTGACTATCCAGAGCTAACCTTTGAGAGGTCATAATGTTAGTATCTCCCTGAGCATACAGTGAACATTGTCGACATTTGAATATAATGATCAATATTCTAGTACCTGGCTCCTGCCACATCATTCAGCATTTGGCATAGTCAGGTTTCTATCACTACTTACCTGAGGTAAGTAACTTGCAGAGAGAAGGTTTGTATTGGCTCACAGTTTTGTAGGTCCTAGTCTGTGATGGATGGCCACATGTTTTGGGCTTGTGGTGAGGCAGCACATCATGATGGAAGTGTGCAGTAGAGCAAAACCATTTTTTCCAGTGAGCAGAGAGAAAGAGGAACAGTCTGTGCCCCATAATGTTCTTCAAGGACATGCCCCCAATAACTTAAAGATCTCCTTTGAGACCTCACATGCTGAAGTTCCACAGACCCTCCCAGCAGTACCACACTGAGGATCAGGTTTTTAACACCTGGGCCTTTGGAGATATTCAACATCCAAATGACAACAGGAGAGTAAGAAGCCTCCATACTGTCCCCAGGCGTTTCTATGCCTCACAGAGCACTATGTCAGAATGACAATACTCAAGAGCAAATTGGCCAGAGACGGCTGTGTCAGGCCCTCAAGACCATGATCAGGTTCAATGCTGAATAAGAAGATTTACAGCACTCAGTAGATGAGCATCTTCAGGTTGATAATTCATTACAGCAAAAAGTTACAGAGCAAAATCAGCAAAGAGAGAGGGGTGGATAAGATAGCTTTAAAATAAATCAGATACAAGTAAAGTATTGCATGATTTCCCTCTCATCTGTATATTTTTATCAGTCTATGTTTGTAATGTATGAGTTGCCTTCAACTTTGGGAGTTGGTATATATATATATATATATATATATATATATATATATATATATATATATATGGTATCTTAATCATTTTACTTCTCCTTTTATACCGCACTCCTACTTGCCCATATAACCAGATCTTCCCATCTTTACAAGATTTGCCTCCCTGTTTTTATGCAAGTTTTTCTTATATAAGAAGCCCAAACTGTAACTAATTAAGAGAACAAAATCAAAGAGTAATGGTAGGAAACTTAGAGAAATACTCTGTAAAAATATTATCATGTAATATCTATATGCACCAGTAACCCAAGATGAATGTAATTATTGTGTCACAAATGTATATTAATAAAAATAATAACAACTGTGGAAAAAAAGTGTTTCAATTAAAAAGAATAAGAAAGGTCATGTTATAGGCTCTTAACATCTGCTTCCATTTTTTCTTTCACAAACACCTGTCAGGAGCCCACAGAGCCAGCACAGGCCTGTAATCCTAGCACTCTGAAAGGTGGCGGCAGGAGATCACAAGTTTGAGTCCTAACTGGATTTAGCAAGACCCTGTTTCAAATTGTTTTAAGAAGGTAGAAATGTGCTCAGTGTGAAGGCTCTGGATTTAATTCTAATACAGAAAGGGAGACAGAGAGTCACATTTTCAAATTCCCATTACTGCCGCAGTCAAACCCTATCCTGAGCCTTGAAGGCCATGGTAGCTGATTGGCCAGCTGACCCAAGGTGAAAGCCCACCTGGGCCAGGCTCAGAATTCCCTAGGCTCCAGCCTTTCTCTGGAGTCTGTACTCTGGAGGTGCAGCTTGTGCTTTGTACAGGTTATCCAGGTTTAATATCTAGGCACCCAAGCTTCCTGGCAGGCTAAGCACAGATTAGAAAGTGTCTCTCAATTTCCCCATTCATAAAATAGGGATGAGAGTAGTACCCACTTACTGGGATAGTTGATGACAGTGATAGTGATAGTTGATAGTGATGAAAGGAGATATTATATGACATGGATTCTAACATATACTACCCCCAGGCATATTTTAGCATGTGTGAATCAGGGCCCACCTTTCAATCTGTGCTTATTAGGAGTTAACCATGACTTTTTCTTTTTTGAAAGTACATTTAAGAATGAGACATACTAAATCATTTGCATCTTAGATTAGATAAGATACTGTACAAAGTATGCAGCACTTAGCACAGTGCCTGTGCACACAGAGGGATTCTAGTTAGCTCTCACTGCCATATCACTGTCATTATCGTCAACAAAGTCAGTCAGCTAACATTCACATAGTGTTGCTTGCTTAGCTTTCTAATTCTTGGAACCCACAAGAGAGATTCTCATTGCCACTTCACAAATGAGGAATCGGAGGCTCAGGGGTTTCAGGAAGCTCCCCTGTACCCACAGAGCTATTTGGACAGATTTGAGGAGCCAGCCAGGAATATAAGCCAGAATTAGCATGCTGTCTGCTTTTACATAGTCTGCAAGCTATGAATGGTTATTAAATAGTTGAAAAAAATAGTTGAAAAGAACCCAAAGATTGATACTTTGTGACATGTGAAAATTAAATTTAAATTTCACTGTTCATAAACAATGTTTTATTGTTCAGGCACTTTCGTATAGTTTATAATAGCTTTTGCTCTATACCAATAGAACTAAGGAATCCCAACAGAAACCATGTGGCTCATCAAACTAAACCGTTTGCCATTTGGCTTTTTAAAGGAAAAATTTACCAACTCTTGACCTAGTCATTGGCTCTGTGACTCATGACCTTCTGAAGAAATGCAGTCTCATCTATCTTTTTCTCCTCCACACTATACTCAGTACTCACTAAAATATTTGCTAGAGTGAATTTCTGGAATCACTTTGAAAGCTGAAAAGTAAACCTCAAGTCACACTGGTTACCATGGCACCACATAAACATCCAGATGAAATGTTCATCATTACAGAGACTCCCCAAGACTTTTTTCTAATGAGTTCATGTTTGTGTTGTAGTGTCTCTTGAAGAGTAAATTTTTTTTTTTAAAGTGACTCCGAATAACAAAGCCACATTGCCAGGAGCAGCTAAATGGGGGAAAAAAAAGAAAAAGAAAAACCTCAGGTGGGAGATGTTTGCAGGAAATTGAACACTTAATAATTCCCTGTTTATCAGACCTTGAAAGGCCTGTTGTGCTGTAATTGGTCCACTTGCAGACCGGTTCAGTTGTCAGGTGACCCTGTGGCAGATCTGCAACGCAGTAAGCTCTTGGTGTTCTGGTTTTGAAATTCCCGTTAGTTTTAAAAGATCAATGAAGTTATCGAAGCTAAACCCCAATCAATGTTTTCTCGACATTAAATGTTTACAAGGTAGGCAAGAATGGGCTCACTCAGTCGTTGTGAAGACTTACCCAATATGGAGTTTGACCAGCCTTGGGTACATAGGGCCATGGTCAGGTGAAAGGCACTGGTGTGAGAAAGGTGTGTCGGCCACTGAGTGCTGGAAGGGGCTGCCTCTCAGGACTCTGGGGGGCGGCTTTTCCCGTCAGTTCTGTGTAGTTTGGTATCATCAGGCCAGCACAGCTTCCCGTAGCCTGGCTGCTCTCTCCACACACTCACGGGCTTTTTTCTGATGCTCAGGACTCTTGAGAGTCCAAAGCACTGCTCTGCACACCTGTATGCAAAGGAAGCTCCATGCAGAGTTAGAATCAAGAGCCAGGCCACCTGCCCTTGGGGTCTTGCCACCGTGGTGAGGCGCAGTATGCATTGCAAATAAAGATCAACACTCTCTGAGACTTGTTCTAAGCACTTCTTACATTGTTAAATAATTTCTCTTTAAGTCATTTCCCAAAAAAAGCACAATTCTTAGAGGTTTGTTTGTTTTTCCTACCTAGATGTGACTAGCCACCATTAGTTTTATAAAGGAAATCAGTGGGAAAACAAGAGCATAGCAGAAAACAGAAAAGAATTCCAAGCAAAGCTTTTTTTAATATATGGAAGTATATATTCTCTGGAATTCAGCAGCATTCCCTATAGCCCCTTATCCAACAGTCCTCCTGACACAGTCAGATTTGTTTCCTTATAATTCGCTTCTTTCTCCTTTTAAAAGGGAAGTATGATGCTAGACAAATATTAATTGTGATTACAACACACTATTTTTTTGAAAATGAAGATGTACTTACATGGAAGGGAAATTTTCGCAAGAAAAAAATCTCACATTTGAAATGTATTAAAACTCATCTCTAATACAGAAGTAATAGTGTTTGTACAAATATACACATTTTTAAAATGAAACATTTCAACAGTCTTTGGATTAAAAGCCCCCTCAAAAATGTAGCTTACAAGTGACAACCTAAACATATTTATACTGTTATTTCTAATATGCAGGATACTCATGAACTTTAGGAAAACATTTTGTGAGGTAAGCCTTGCCTTGAATATAGGATTAGAAAAATTACAGGGAGGTGATGGTGATTTTTAGAATACTAAGACTATTTTTTGTTACCACTTTTTAAAAATTTTTATCCCATTAGATGTAATTAGAGACTTTGGGGAGTGGAACAAAAGATTCACATGTTTTCTACCTGGTCTTTTTTGCCCTAGAATGTCCCCATCCATCTTTAGAAGAGACACTGGTGGGAGACTGGGAGAATTATTATCTATGCTGAATTATTCATGGAAATATTAAGGGAGAAAGTATTTTCTTAAAAAAAAGTAAACCTTACATTCTAGTGACAGAATTAGGTTAAAAATAGAGCCATTTCTGGGAAAGACCATAGAATTTTAATTAGCTCATTCCTCTGAACAATTCTGGTGCATCAGCAGGTTTGGCTGAGCGAATGCCAGAATTTCTGGGCCATATGCACATTTATTTCAGTAGATTTAAATAAAATAGAAACTGGATGCAGCCTAAACCAGCTGCGTCTAGAACCCGCCTTCTCAAGAGTGTCCACCTTGGAAAGAGCGTTGTTTCTCAGCTCTGTGTCAGCTTTCTTCTGCTCTTGTCCTAGTTGTCCTTCCCAATTCGTATTATTCTTGTCTCTCAAATCCCTTCAACAGAGTGGGAATTAGTCCCCATTCTGTTGGAATCTCTTTATGTGATTTATTGCACTGGAGGGTTTGTTTTCATTTCCTTGAATTTCTACAGATTAAATTGTCCCCACCACGGACATTTTTCAGCTTTTAATGGCTCTGACCCACTGCGTGTTGAAATCTGGCTGATTTGACAGGAATGGAAACACCTTTTAAAGTGATACCTCTTAATCTTTTGGAGTCAGAGACCCCTTCCAGAATTTCATGAAAGTTATGGATCCTTCTCTTGTGTATCTCTCATTCACACATATACTCTTGTGCATACACACATGTATACAGTTTTATGTAAAGTTACAGGGAACTCATAAATATCCGCTAAAACACATCTGTAGATCCCAATTGAAAGATTATGTGGCTACTGTGGTTTGACCGTGTTCTCCAAAGCTTCATGTATTGGAAACTTAATCCCCAAAGTCGTATGTTAATATGATTTGGAGGTGGGGCCTCAGAGGTAATTAAGATTAGATGAAGTCAAGGAGTGGAACCCCCTGCTGGCATAATGGCTTTATAAGAAGAAAAAAGGGGCCTGAGGTAGCATGCTTGCTTTATCACCGTGTAATGACCCTATTGTGTTATGATGTGGCAAGGAGGCCCTTTTCAGATGGTGAACGGATGCCACATACACTGCTGTACTTTCCAGCCTCCAGATTCATGACTCAGATGACTTCTACTTTTTTAATAAATTACCCAGTCTCTGGTATTTTGTTACAACATAAACAGACCACAACACTGGCCAAGAGACAACTGTAGTTGAAGGTGAGGCACAGCGTCTGGGGCAAGACTGATTTGCGTCATTGCCAGTGCTGGGATCGTGTGGAACAGTAGTCCCTAACCATTTCGGAACAGGAACTGGTTTTGTGGAAGACAGTGTTTTGTTTTTGTATTTTTCACGGCTTTGGGGAGGAGAGAGATTAAGATTGGCGACAGCATCACCACTTCAACTCATCAGAAATTAGACTGTAATCATTCTCCTTCCCCCACCCCCAACCCTTACTGACCTAGTGAAAACAGAGCTCAGTTGGCAAGTCCAGTGATAGCGGAAGCATCTATAAACAATATCCAAAGACGCTTCGGATACTGACCTGCCTTTCACCTCCTGCGGTATAGGCTGATTCCTAACAGGCCATGGACCAATGCTGGTCCATGGCCTGGAGGTTGGGGACCCTGAAAGTGAAAGATACATGAAGCCAAGAGAGGAGCACAGTTTCAAGATGTGATGCCATCGAGACATTGGTTATATAGAGCCGATACTCAAATAAATCTTCTGCGTCCAGAAAACACTTTTGTCCAAGAAGACAGAAAGTGAGGACACAGTTGTGACTTCCCAGTCACAGGGCCTTCCACCTTCGCTCTCTGTCCTCAATCACTTTTCCTGCACTCAAGTTCAGGGGCAATGATGGGAACTCTCTGCTAGCTGGTGACAGTGCAGTGACTTGGAAGATTCTGAAGGAGGTTGAGATAGCAGAGCAGGACTTAGCTATCAGGAAAATGTGTAATCCAGCCTAGTAAGCGTAGCACAGAGCTCAGTGTCTGGGTTTTTCCCTGTTCTAAGCAAAAGAAAAGGAAATTACAGATGTGAGTACCAGCAGCTTTGTGGAATACTTTGCTGGAGAAGGGAGGGATCAAATCCCTTTGCACTTCGTGGGACTAACCTTGAGGTGCTAACAATAACTGGATCCTTCAGCATAGAAGCTGATAGAAAATTATACATGGGATTGACTCTAAACCCTTCTGCTACTTCTCACTGTATGACTTTGGGCAGTCTGACTCACCTCCCTGAGCCTCAGTTTCTCATCTATGAAATAGGAACGCTATAACTTTCCTCCTGGATCTGTTACAGCCCATATTGCAAAGCTTGGCACCTTCATTTTAGCCTTTAACACCCAGATGTGTCCTGGTGGGGGCACCATATGCCTGCAGTGATTTGGGGAGGCTGTTGAGGAATGGAATGACAACAAGGCCACCTGAATGCATGAAAAGTCCGTGTCCTGGAGCATTAGAAGGGACACCCTGCACACTAGATAGTATTATCACACTTGCCTCACTAATGCCCAGGACCATGGCCTACAGAAACAGACATTTTCAATGACGACCAAAGTATAAGTGTTTGAACACCCCACACCAACGGGGCATCATCCCACTGTAAAATTTTGCCTTCTGGGCAATCTTCAAAATGGGCTTTAGCCTTCTGAAGGCTGTGAGACCAGTGTTCTTGCTACAAAATGGGTATAACCTGAGGTAGCTTCCCAGAAGCCACTGTGCCCCTCAAAATACACTTGCACTGTCCTCTAAAGGTCCGTGTACAGAGATGCTCAGTGGAGGCAGAAGACATCTCAGCAGGAGCTCAGCAGAACACCTGGGATGACTGATTGCTATATTTCATTCAAGTAGAATCCCATCCATCTGCCCACTACTTAAGGCTGCAGCATAGGTCCCCACCCTTTCCTTCTGAGAAACATCCAGTGGGATTCTGCTTGGTGAATTCAGCAGCACTGACACATCTCAACAAGCTTGTAATTTGAAGAAAGGATGGAGTGGGAGAAAGAGGCCACTTGCCCAAACTAGAGTTTACCCATTGGTCCTGGGATCCTGGTCTCTAAGGTACTGTAGGCTTCTGATGAAGATGTGAGTTACTTACACTTGTCATTCTCCAAGAATGGTACTCTGGATGGTGGTTTACTTGTATGAGAGATCTGAGCCAGTTTTGTTAGATTGCACCAATTATGTAGATTGTGCAAAGTATAGCTAGACTTCTGTATCTGTGAATTCAACTCAATCAAAAATATTTGAAAAAAATCAATTGCACTGAACATACACAAACCTTTTTTTCTAGTTCTTATTCCCTAAGCAATGTGCTATGACAAGTATTTTATAGCATTCCCATTTTATTAGGTATTATAAGTAATCTAGAGATAATTTAAATTGTATGGCTGGGCTTGTACATATGCAAATACAGTGACATTTTGGATAGGAGACTTGAACATCTATAGGTTTTGGTATCTTTGAAGCCTGTGGAATCAGTCCTCTGCAGATATGGAGGGATGACTATATTTTTCATGTGAAACATCTTGAGTAGCAAATAACTTGGAGAAATTTAGTTTATATATACTACTGGTGGTAGTAATAATAATAATAATAAAGTAATAAGTCCTTTACTGAATCATATTTTTACTAGACACTGAGCCCCTTTAACCCAGCTTCTCTATAATATTGTGAGTCAAATATTCAACATCATGTAATAGAGGGGAATTTGAAGTCTTAACAAATAGAGCCAGGCCACATAATTGTAATGTGGTAGGGTCACAGCCATAGCTCATATATTACATTTCTAATTCTGTATAGCCGTGGTTCTTTCACCATTTCTTTTGCTGTCTTCTGATGCAACAAACACTCTTAACTCATGTGTAATTACTGTGACTAGTTAAAAGAGCCAGAGCGCAATTAAGTGAATCAAATAATAAGAAACCAATATGTATTTGGTTGATAATTGAATTTGTTGTTTAAAAGATAAAAGTTTTCTGGTTTCTCATTTCCTTCTGTCTCTATTGTTCCAGTAGACATGAATATAAAGATAGTTGCATTATGATCAGACAACTGTTTTTTTTTTCAAACATTTTAAGCATTTTAGGAAAAACTAAATGTTTTGCCATTATCTTATGGTAACAACAGAGAAGAATATTTTTAATAGGATTATCCTGGAAAACTCAGGATAGATAGTTCCATGGTCACGAGTCTAATTTGTTTTCTTTAATTTGTAGTAGGCCAGAAGCCTAAGGATATATGCTACCCAGGTCGCGGGCTCTCTCAGCTCTGTTCATTGTGGCATCCTCAGTGCCTAGGTGGCATCAGGCATGCCATGCAGTTTAGCAAATATAAGTGACTACTTGGACAGGTCTACCAGCCAGTATTTTAGATAACCTACTCTGTTGTCAAAGCAGTATGTCAAGATAGCTTTCTTGTGGTTTTCAGGTGCATTTCTTTAAATCACAACAAGGAATGGAGGTTGTGTCTACCTGTAACTGCAGTTGTTATTAACTTTTAGCACGTACAGCAGACACCTTTGTCTCATTTATTCTTTTCCCAAGACTTGGCTCCCAAGTCTTAAATTGCCCTGGGACCTCTAATACCTTTTCACTCTTCTCCTCCCTTTCCACTCCCCAGTCAGAGTGGTCTTTTGAACCCCAAATCTAACCCCCTCCCTCTTCTGCTTTAGGTCCTTTTTGCAGCTCTGTCCTCAGGCCAGATTCTAGATTTTATCCCACACTCACAACCCGTACACAGACCCATTGTACCTCCTGCCGCCCCCTGTGCTGAGCCTCCTCAGTCATCACGTCCGGAGGGCTGCCAGGGCAAAGAATAGCCCCTTTCCTTCTCCCGGGGTATGCAGGGAGGGGTTGGAGAAAGGAAGGAGCAGGCTGCCATGCTGGGCTCACTCCTTTTAGGAATAGTGCTGTCCTCCACAGTCATAGGCAGGCCGCTGGGTATAGAGTGCTGAGTCCTAGTCTCTCTGTGTATTCATCCTGAGCTACACTGGATCCAAGGTTCTCAGAAGGCAGTAGGTTGTCTTTTCAAGAAGAAACAGTGGGTCTTGAGCAGAGACTGAGCTGGGAGCCATCTTCCCACCTGGCCCTTTCTCTGCCCTTTTCCTTCTTTCTTCCAGCCTTCTCAGCCTGTGTCTAAAAGGCAGCCCTGTCTTGCATCCTGGTCTGAGTGGTAGCCTGGGAGTCAGAGACCCACTGGCTCTTGTTGACCATCTGACCCTAATGTAACTTACGGACTGTACTGCTATCCTAAGTGAGGACACCTGAACCAGGGCTGCAGGAAGAAAGAAGTGACTTTCACGAAAGGAAATGCAACTGGTTTTTGTTGTTGTTGTTCAAATAGAAAGAATATCAATCACAGAAAAAAATATACTGTACCTTGCATGCTGGTCCTGTTTCTGCTTGTCATCAGAAGTTATGGGTGGGGTTAGGGACATAAGTTCCTGAGGTTCAGAGAAAGGCCATGGGTACACATTCTTGGGATGGGGAGGTCATTTTTGTGGTCATAAGCACCAGGCTTCATTTGTGGCCCCCTGGGACTGCCAGCTTCATGGGAAGAAGGGGGAGCAGAACACTCACACAGGCCAAGAATCTGGTCCCCACCAAGTGCTGACAGGTCAAGTGGGAACTCAGATCAAATTTCATTATCTTGGCCTTTGAACATCTAAACTTGAAAGGCTGTTAATTGGCTGAGCTGGTTTAATATTTCACTCACAAACATACATGGAAAAGAAGAACAGGCCCATGAGAGAAGCAGGCCCAGAGCTTTTCCTGCCACCCAATTCCCTTCTCCCTCAATGTCATCTTTTGATGGTTCTTAACATTTACACTTAATGTGCCTCCTTTCCCAGTTCCTGGGGGACTGGCACTTCTGGGACCTGCATCCTTTCTCCTGGTGGAGAAAGGCTGGACTCCTGTTTCCCTTCCCACTCCTCGCTCTAAGCAGTCGAGACATAGAGAGAACAGATTTGTGAATGACAGCTGGGAATCTCTGCCCTGCATGAGTTCCAATTTTATACTGCCTTTTTAAGATGAGATGAGGGCTCACACACCCTTCTCATTAATTCTTAATGCATGGAGCCTGGATTTATGGAGAGCACCCAGAAAGAGCATAGCTCATGCGTGTTTGGGTCAGGAAAGTGTTTTCTTGGTATATGTTTCAATTTCTGATTGAAGTGAATGTTTATTTTTTAAAGTATGCTTTAGGATTTTGAGGGGGTAGGGGGAACGTTTCTGCATGACTTGTGAATACTAGGCAAACATTCAACCATTGAACTCCACCCCCAATATACTGATAACTTTTTTCACTAAAACACTTCACAGAGACTTTAATTTGCTGATAAGCATACACATCTCCAGGAAAGGTACACAAGAAGTTTCTAGTAGGTTTCCTCTTGTCTCTATGATCTTCAAGGTGGTGATCTGACTAACAATTACCATATGGTAGGACAGTACTTGAATTTGTAGTATTTTCTGTGTTGATTTTAATTCCTGCTTTTGTGCCCCTGGTTCCTGGCATGAAAATTGGCACTATTTTACACTTTGCAAATGTTTATTACATAGATATCTCCATAATCTATGAGAATGGTCTAATTTTTCTTCTGCCCCCACAGTGTGACCCAACAAAAAATATTGGGAAACTAACATATTAACTGCTTTTTTTTTTTTTTTGTAGGGGAGTCTCCTAAGTAGCAGGCTGTTGGCAGGATTGGTTTCAAATGAGAGAGAGAGGTGTTGTTGATACAGGGATACATCCTCATGGCATCACCCTAGCTCCTTACCTGCTCTGAAATTGAGAACGCAAGTGCTTGAAGCCCAAGCTCACAGTTTTGGAAATGATAGCAGATGATCTCACCACTCTCTTGGGCTTTCAGCCTACGAGCCTTCTCCAAGCTGCTGAAAACCACACACCATCCTTACTGGGGCATCCTGGTCGTTGCCTGGCTGTATGATGCTGTTGAGGCAGCCAAATCCCCAGTGAGGAAAGTTCTCAAGAGGATAGGGTATGGGGTGAACAGTCACTGGCACAAATGGAATGCTTCCAATGCTTTCAACGTTACATAGTAGAGCCAGATGTGGGTGGGGGTGCCCATCTATAATCCTAGCACCTGGAAGTCCAAAGCCAGCTTGGGCCACTTAGCAAGACCCTGTCTCAAAAAAAAAAAAAAAAAAAAAATGCACAGTGATGTAGGAATCTTTAGGCTCATTAAGAAGGCACATTTTTTAGTTCCAACATCCCTCTTCTGAGGTACCTTCTTCCTTATGTCTTGTAGAATTGCTGTACAGACTGTGCTTTGTGAGGAGCTACTCAGATTTTTTTGGAAGGGGAGCCCTTATTTGGATCACAGATGAATGGTATCTCAGGTGAAATGAACAATTTAACCTGGGGTTCAGCCGTGAACAATGTAAAAATAGAAAATGTGTGAACTACATGACGGGGAAAGGCAGAAGCTGTCTGTGCTCTGGGTATGAGGTCCTCATAGCTCAGAGCTCCTCTGCAGTGTAATGGGCCTGCTTGCCCCGCACTGGCTTCAGCCTTCTTAGACCCACCCACCACACCCTCTCCTAGCAGCCTAAAGGAGCTTTCTCCAGTGGCTGCTCCTGTTCTAGCAGTACACCATGCCACCTGGCCACCCTGCCCCCCGCCCCTCCCACCCCGGCCTCAGGTCTCTGTACAACACCTCCCCACTATCGGGTGTGTCTGTGTCTGTACTTCTCCTGTGGCCCCCTCATGAGCCCAGGCCAGCTCATGGCCTTTTTGGTTTTTCGCTTCCCAAGTAACTAGAACAGCATCCAGGTGAAGATGAGTCATGATCACAGACATGGAGCTATATGGAGAGGCATTGTCACACACTGGGTGCATGCAAAGGTCCTGGAACAGCCTCCCTCTGCTGTGGGTTCAGGGCCTGAAACCTGACCATGAGAATCCTGTCCTCTATTTTAAGCCACTTAGGAGATGTGACCCCTGTGAATGTCAATGCAGTAAACTCGGTGAGTCACTCCGCTTCCTGGTGATTTAGCTCCGCTGATTGTCCTGATACAGAAATGGTGGCAACAGCGTGGATATCAGAGTTTCTAGGGTAAATACCACCTATGCTCCCCCACTTGTTGAGGGACAAAGGGTAATTATCTTTATTAAGCAACATAAAAATGCCATCTTAACCATTTCTGAGAATAGGACTTGCTAGCATTAAGTACATTCATGCAGTTGTGTATCCATCACCACTATCCATCTCTAGAAATTCTTTCATCTCCCCAAATTTAAACTTTTCACTCATTAAATAGTAGTTCTTCATTCTTCTTCCCATTCCTTGGCACCCTCCTTCTACTTTCTGTCCCTGTGAATTTGACTCATTTAAAATCTCACATAAATGGATTGTAGTATTTGTTCTTTGGTGACTGGTTTGCTTCTTGTTTCGCTTAGCATGTTATCCTCAAGGGTTATCCATGTTGAGCATGTATTAAAATGCCACTGCTTTTTAAGCCTAAATAATACATACATGTCACATTTTCTTTATCCTTCATCTGTTGAAGGACACTTGGGTTACTCCCATGCTTTAGCTGTTATAAATAATGCTGCTATGGACATGGGTATGCAAATCTCTGTTTAAGTCCCTGCTTTTCCTTCTTTTGAATATATACTCAAAAACTCAAAAGTAGAATTGCTGGACCACATGGTAATTCAATGCTATTTTTTTTGAGGAACCACTATCCACAGTTGTTACACCATTTTACATTTCTACCAGCAGGGTTCCAGAAATTTACTCTCTCCACATTCTTTCTAATATTTATTTCCCCATACCCCCCTTTTTTTTCTTTTTGTGACATTGAGCTTCTTCCCTCTTCGTATGTGCACAGTGGCTATTTGAATATCTTGTTTCCATTTTGTTTTACACTGGAATTCGAGATTCTTGTTCAGATGGATATTTACTTGCGTTAGCAGAGAGGGCCACTCGATGGAGTGTCCGTGTGCTGGTGTCGGTAACACAACTCAGCAGCATCTGTCATCCGCTTGAATATGAGTCCTCGTGAGGTACTCATTCCGATGCTGTTCTAGCATGAGCTGGGTTTCCAGTGGAGCGTTCCTTATCCCCCTTCTCAGTGCTCATCCTGTTCTCAGTGAAAATGACCTGTGATTCTGGATGTAGTTCGTATTGTCTTTGGCCTGTTTTGTGTAGCAATAAAGGAATGAAGAAGTTGCTTTTTGTGAGATTGGATAATGGAGACACCCCAGCTTCCTTTCATCTTAAATGACAGATGTGATTGGACGTCAGCAGAGCGCACCAGACACAAATAGTGGTGTGGAAACCTGAAGAATAGTGGTTCCAGCAGTGCGAGATGGCAGATAGTAGGCACTGCCTGGATGGGATGCCTTTTCCTTTGAAAAAGCCAAGTTTCTAAAAGCACTCCAGCCTCCAGTCCCTATTCACTTCTTCCTCACTGGAGCTTTGGCTCCTTCTGATATCATTGGTAGATGAAATACTCTTGTCTAGAGACTTGGGGTTTTTTCCTAATGATTGGCTGAATATTTTACATCGTATCTAGCCTCTTAATAAGTTTTTAAATACACAGTGTAGTTCTGTAAGATGCAATGTTATCTAGCAGATCTCTAGAACTTATCATCTTGCTTAATGGAAGCTTTCTGCTAATTGATCAGCGACTCTTCATTCCTCCTGACCTCCAGCCTCTGGCAACCACCATCTGCTCTTGATTCTGTGAATTTGCTTACTTTTAGTTACTTTTACTTACTTTTAGTTACTTCAGTCTTTCAGTTACTGCTTTATTTCATTGAGCATAATGTCCTCAGATTTCATCTGTATTGCTTATGTGTCAGAATCTTCTTCCTCTAAACTGAATAATATGCCATTGTATATATTTTGTTTATCCAGTTACTCAACAATGGGCACTTGTGTTCTTTCTATATCTTAGCTATTGTGAGAATATATGGGAATATTCATTATTTCAAGATCCTGCATTCAGTTCTGTTAGGTGTATATTCACAACTAGGATTGCTGGATTCTAGAGTAGTTTTATTTTTGATTTTTAAAGGAACAACCACACATGCCTGTAATCCCAGCACTTGGGAGACTGGGAGGATTGCTGTGAACCCAAGGCCAGTTGGGCCCCATAGTGAGTTCAGGACCAGCCTGGGCCACAGAGCGAGACCCTGTCTCAAAAAAAATAAAAATGATAAAGGAACAACTGTATTATTTTCATTTTGTATCCCCCAAATAGTTAGTTTGATGCTGAGACCCTGACTGCTCTCTCAGCCTCTTTTGCCCAGACTTTCCTTCCAGAGGTTGGTCTCCTCTGGTGAGGTGTTTTTTCTGAGCCCCCTAACCTGCTCTGCCTACACCACCCACATGGCAGTACACTTGTACCAACTTTCCCTTATGGAAAACTCAAGTGTTGCTTCCTTGGCAAAGTCCTCACTTAGGATAGGTTCCCTTTTGTGCATTTCTGCAACTCAGTGATCACTCCTTAGTATGTCTTGTCTTTTAGTCGTATATCTTCCCCGTTGGTCTCTCAGGACCAGCAATGTGATTTATTCATCTTGACATCTTACCTCACCTCATGCTGCTGCATGGTCCTTGCAAAATAAGTGAATGAGATGCCTTTCTAATGCACTGTTTCCTCCTGTTTTCCATTGTTAATTATTTTCTGTGGACCAAGGGATAAGTATGGAGGGTTGGGTAAGAATATAGTCCTTAACTCAAGGAGGTTTTGCTTTGTAACTGGAAAGGTCAATTCTAGTTTGCTTCTTTATAAAATTCTGCTAGGTGTCTTTTTGATATTCAGGAAGAGGTAAACACAATGGATGGGATTCTGTAGTTTAGACTGGAGGCAATGCTAATGGGTGGAAAGCAAGGAAAACTGTCTGCTCAGAGCTTAAAGTGACTTTTCATGCTAACTAATAAGCGGAATAATTCTCATATTATTGCAGAGCTACCTGCATTTACAAAAAAATAAGAAAGCTGTCTGAGTAATTATTGGGGAAGACTCACCAGAGGCTAGGATAAGTGTTCTAGCTGGCTGTTTGCAGAGGGGTTTTACAGTATCCTTGACCTGTGTTTAAGGTAAAGGAAGGTTTACTTGGCAAAAAAACAATGGTAAATTTTCCTGTAGCATTGAAATGCCGCTGTATTTTGGAGACACTGGGAATGTGACCAGAGTGTAATAAATATGAATGTGTAAATACGAATTTTTCATACAGTGCCTGCTTGGCTTTTCAATTCTTGTTCTTTCTTTTCTCTTCTAGGCTATATTGCTAGGCTTATGTAGTGCTAACAGATTGCTGGGATCTAGAAAACAAGGATCTCTGTCAGAGGTGTAACTTATATCACTGTGCTCCTGATCTGTCCTTTGAAAGGTGCCATTTCCCATCTTGGAAATGGGGATTATATCTGATATCCCTATTTATAGGATTTAGTGACAGCTTCTGAGGTTAAGCATCTCCAAATGCTTTGAAGGGCTTCGGTGTGATGGTATGCCTTAGTACGGATAATTATTGATATCTCAGGCAGATTTCAAAACCCTCATGTCCCCTCTGCAACTCAAGATTCAGCCCATCCTACATGCTGAGCCCACAAAGAGGAAAATGACATGCTTACAACAAAGCCTCAGGCACAGAGGAAATGTCTCACGCAGATGGTGGCCTGGCCAACATGTCCAGCTCTAAAATAAGCACTCCTGTCTTTTGCACTGAAGAGTTGCCCAGTGTGGGGAGGCTAAGTTTAGAGTCAGCTTCAGAGGCAAATGAGGAAGTCAGAAGCTACCAAACCAGACCTCCAAAGTTTACCCTTCCCCTTGGGGGAGGTCAGTGCCATCTCTGAGATGGGGGCGTGGCCCTCTGACCTTGTGGAGGTTGAGCTTGGACTGAAGACACTTTTATGATGCAATCTTGTCAGCTGTTTACACTATTTCCTTTGGAATATTTCCGGTGGCCGCAATAAGCCCAGATTCCAAGCGCTGCTGGAAGGCACTCCAAAGAAAGTGTGCACACTTCGATTTCTTTTATTAACAAGGAAATATTTCTGGAGCTGCTACCTATGATTCAGACTCAGAAACAAAGCTTCATAGATATAATCCAGCTGTCCTGTCCCTGTCCATTGTCTTCCTACCCCTTAACCCATTGCCTCTACTTGCTATCTCATCACAGACCTTTAGTTTGACATCTGTTTTTGTCTGGAACACATACCATATGATTTTGCCTTTGAAAAAAAATGTATACATAGGCGGTATCCTATGTATTTGTTCTTTTGGGTTTTCTTTTTTCCTTTTTTTCCCCAAACTCATAATTTTATTTGGGAGTTTGCTCCCGGTTGGCCTGAGTAGGACACGATGACATAGAGAATGTCTATTTTGATAATGAGGATTTGCCTGGGATTGACCCAAGACTTAGGCCCTCTGGGCTCATGACTATAGAAATGTGAAGGAACATGGTAGTTGAGCCAGATAATCATGTGGTTCTTTCTCCTCCCCATTGAAAACAAATTTTAGAAGGCCCAGGAAGGAGAAACCAGGCAACAGATGGCCCATCTCTGGAACCTACAAGGGGAGCTGGTTGATGGGTATAGGGAGTCCAAAAGCCTGCCTCTTTACTATTTTCTGTGTGTGTGTGTCTGTACACACACACACACACACACACACACAGTTTTGTTTGTTTGTTTGTTTCTGGGGTTTTTGACCAGAGAAGGGTTGTTATGTTACCAACAATAGGGGGTAAAGAATTGAGGAAAAAGATGTTTCTCTTCCATCTTTTTTTATTTTTAAAGGCATCTTACTGTACATAATAGGTACATCTCTTTGCTCAGTTACACTTATTTCTGACTTTCACTTTTAAGATAGGTGAAAGATTTGGGTGTAGCTTCATCCTTGTTCATGTGGATAGCCAGTTTTCCCAACACCATTTATTAAAGCTGTTGTCTTCTCCAGTAAATGGTTTGGGTCCCTTCGTCAAAAATTAGATGGCTAAGGGCGTTCAGGCTTGTCTCTATATCTGCAGTTCCATTCCACTGATCTTCCTGTCTGTTTCTATGCCAATACCATGTAGTGTACCAATAGCTTTGTAGTATAATTTGAGGTCTGGAATTGCAATACTACCTGCTTTGTCCTTGTTACTCAGGTTTGCTTTAGCAAAGAGGTGCAGTACTAGCTATGCCCCAAAAAGCATGAAGCATGTGGATGCCTTAGGCTATGCCTTTTCTCCAAATAAGCAACAGGAAACACAAACAGACCCCTACTATTGAGTTTACAAAAATATTAGTGCTACTCCACAGGAGCATAATTTAAGACTACAGAGATAAATAATTCAGTGTCATTTTCCATTAATCCCTGTCCTCAGATCAATACTTCATTCAGGCATATTACCTACCTGTGAACTAACAAGGCCATCTCATAATTGACAGGAAAGTACATAGATTAATAGAAGATGACACTGAATTATTAGATGTAGAATCTGATTACTTGCTACTTGCCCAAGGTAGTACCTTCCTCATTTTAAAGATTCACATATTTTTAACTGATTCACTCAAAAATTAGAGATGGATCTGTAGTTCAGATGTTAGATGTCTCCGATAGCCTATGTATTAAGTTCCCTAGGATGGCACTTTTGGGAGGTGGTAGAATCTTTAATATATGGGAGTTTTTGAGAGGTTTGTAACAACTAAGGGACATTTCCTTAAGGAGGATTGTGGTACCCTAGCAATTGGGCCAATTCATCATGGATTGAAACTTTCAAAAACTGACCCAAAATGATCTTTTCTCTCTGTAAGTTGCCTCATGTGTTTATTAGAGTAACAGAAAACTTATAATAGAGATAGTGTGGGTTACTGAAATCTTTAACTCCTAGTCTTTTCTCTAACATTCTTCCTGGGGCCTCTATTAAAAAACAGAGACCTTGATTCAGTTCTTGCATATAGTTCATCCATCAGTTACTAAGTGCTTACTAGATGCTGGGCTTTAACAGCAGAAAGACATTGACTTGTCATTGAGGCACGTAGAATCTGAAATACAACTGTAGATCTGACCATAATCCTGAGGTTGCTGTGATGGAGGCTCATACTGAATATGGTGGGGACAATGTGAAAATATAAATCTGTCTGAGATTTTCTCTTGTTCCTCCAACCCACTTCATACAAAAGTACAGGAAGCAGGAGGAGAGAAAGACCTTGATGACCCCTAATCATTCACTCCTTGACAGATGTGTGTTTCCTAGTTACTTTGCTTCTGAGGTATCTGGAATGGAGTCTCTGACTGTCTGGTACCCTTAATGCCCCTAGGGTGGATGGGTCAAGCCACATGGTCTGTGTGGGAGCCGCATGTTTTTCTGGCTTGGAAGTCCCCACCCCCACCAAAGCCTTTCATTTGGCTCCAGTCTTAGCCATGCCAATTCTAAGAAGCCAACATCTGTGATCTTCATCAGAATTCCCATGAGCCATTCAAGTATTCCAAAAAGGTGTAGCTGATAAGAAAGATGACTTACAGACCTCTTCACGACAGTGCCCACTTCGAAGAATGCAGTCTCCCTGACTAACAAAAGGCGTTTTTCTTTAGTGTCTTAGGAAAGCAAAAAGGGAAAAGCCAATCAACCTGCCCGCAGGAGACCTGAATAAATTCAAGGTCTGGGATGTGAGAGGAGACTTTTCATATGGCTTCTTCAGTACTGTCATGCAAGCCCTTGGGCCTTGGGCCCTTTGGATTTCTGCAAGTCAGAAATCACTTAAGTATGTTTGGGGACAGTACAAAGAACAGAAAAAAGCACATAGAGCTTTGGGAAGAGGGAAACAAAGATATAGTTCCACACTTGAGAAAGTAGTACTTCATTGATTTGATGAAAAAAAAATTTAGTAGTCTCAGTCTTTTGGTTTTTAGTTGAATTGTGTCCCTTCTGTTCATGTGTATGTGGCTTTTAGAAACTCTAAAATGCCCCTGACTTGGTAGGTCTGATAAGGATCATGGGCAAATATTTAGGGAGGACACTGAACGAGCGCAGGATGTTTTTTAAAATGAAATGCCTAAGAGCAGGGTGAAATTGGCAACTGCAAAGTGTAACACACACATTTGTGGTGGTTCTGTCGCTGGAATAAGGGATTGAACATAGACAAAGATTCATTTTTAATTTTCAATTCAAGTGCCAGGGCTTGGGACATAGCTCAGGGGTTAGTATGCTTGCCTAACATGCACAAGACCCTGCATTTCCATTCCATAGTGCCACATAAGCTGGACATGGTGACACCACACCTGTAATTGCAGCACTTGGGAGGCTGAGGCAGGAGGATTGCTAGGAGGTCAAGGCCAGTCTGGATTACATAGTGAGTTCAGGATGAACTTGAACTACAGAGTGAGATGTTGTTTCAAAAAATAATAACAATAAATTATGTGCCGGAAAAAAAACAAGTGTTAATATAGGCAGCCAGGCAGTAGCTCCAGCTACATGTCTTTTGTGTCTGTCTGACATTTTTTTCTTCAAAAACTCCAAGAAGATTATTCTTTTGAACAGGGAAGTAGCAAATCTCATGTGTGCTTTAGATTAAGCAGAGCACTAGTGAGCCTTTCCATCTCCTGATGCATTGTGGGGCCTGTCAATATTTGCACAGTGATAATATTTACTTCCTGCCTTCATCTTTAAGTAAGACTTTCCACCTTGTTCCTCAGCAACAGAGCTCTGGTAGAATACAGCTGATCGCCAGGGGATCTGTTAATGACAGAAGGATTCTGCGAGCTGCTGGTGTGCTCCCAGTCAGACACAGTTGCAGGCTTACATTTCCCCAGATGTTTACAGGGGTTTTACTGCATCCACATATTAGACCTGAGACCTAAGTCTCACCTTGTGCTTTTCTTTCTTGAAAAAAATTCTCATTCAGATTATTGTACAATGGTAAAATGGTAATCCTTTTTGTAACACTTAGGAAGCAACACTAATACAAAAATTTGGCAATTTTCATATGAGATGAGAATATGATTTAAGAACTCAAGTGATTCCATTTTCCATGATTCAGATGAGTCCCAATAGCAAGTTTCTCATTTTCACATTGAAAAACAAGAGTGAGTTAGAGATCAGAGCCTAGAGAAATTAAACTCCTAAAACAGGTTCTTTCCATGTAGCTGTAAACTGTTGCTGGAGCTGAGGCTTGGACTAGAAGTGTGTGTTCTCTCTGTATATATGCTTATATATCTGTGTATGTCAGTATTTGTATGTCTGTGTGTCTGTGTATGTGTCTGTAACTATGTGTGACTATGTTTTGGAGTAGTGTTTGTGCGTGTCCATGGCTCTGTGTATATCTGTGTGTGAATGTGTTTGTATATGTCTAGGTATATGTATGTATGTATATGTCTGTATGTGCGTCTCTGTGTATATGCCTCTGTATCTTAAGCCTGTGTGTTCGTGTGTATGTTTGTATCTGGGTGTCTGTGTATGCATGTGGGTTTATGCGCTTGTGTTATCTGTGTAAGTCTATGTATCACTGTGAGTCTCTGTGTCTGTGTTTGTATATGCCTGTATCTATATGTACGTCTATTTTTCTGTCTGTGTGTCTCTATGTGTGGGTTTCCCTGTAAGAGCAGAAGAACAATGGGTACTTAACACACCTTCCAGAACCTGCCTGTCCTTTCCTTCCCCATGCTTTGGCCCCATCGGCCTTGGTCCTGTCATGCCTTCCAGACTGCAGTAGCCCTGTACAGAGGGCAGTGCTCTGGCCTTGACTCTGATTCCAGGAAAAAGGCAGCCTTACCAGCCAGCTCTTAAGCCATCATCTACCCAAAGAATTACCCTGATCTTCTTCTTGCTGTGGCCACCAGGGAACTTCTGGTTACTTTAAGATGGCTCTGCCATCTGCACAGGACAGCACAGGCCTTGCAGTTGTTCTCATCAGTCCTGTATACCTAGGTGCATGCTCCCCTGATGCAAATGGGTTAGTTACAACCTGGGTCTCCTGGCTCAGTCCCCAAGGAAACAGTAAATTTTTTTGGTGACAGGTGTGATACCACATAGCAGAAACATGGCATTCATGAGGCCTGCTGTCCACCGTGGCATGGGCTGAGGAAGGAGGTGCACTGTGTTCTTCAGCTTGGCCATGTTCTAGCCAATCCAAGAGAGACAAGGAAGAGGAAGGTTTCCAGAGCAGCGAGAACAACAGAAATGCTCCTTTGTCTTGCCTCAAGTGCACACTTCCCCTGAGCATTCAGTGATTGTCCAGGCACTCCATACTGCCTGGAATACTCGGGGCAAAGCCCCAGGGTCTGTGTTTGTCGCCCAGCTCAGCTACCCTCAGCCACCCCTGTCAAGTCTGGAAATTTGTCTTTCTGCCAGCACCGCACCATAACATCAAATTGCTTTCCCCCTTATTCTTTTTCTTCGCCCTCCTTTTTCCACCCCAAGAGGCTAAATTGCCAAGCATTTTCCACCATCCTCTGATTACACTGGACAAAGAGCCATCCGACTAGAATGCTAATGAGGAGATTTCTTTTCCATCCATCCCATGTGGGCCTCACAAAAGCTGGGGGGCTCTAGCCACAGCCTCTCTAGCTCTCTCACTTTCTTTCCTGTAATTCTATACAAATGGCATTAGCCTTTCTGAGGCCTTTGTTTGTGGCTGTTCTGAGGGTACTTTTCATCTGACATTGGTTTCTTGAATTTTAAATAGAATTTGCTCAGATTGGCCTGGCTGGCATTACTTATTGCAGAGGAAATGCAGGCACACAATTATAAGTTAGTAAATTCAAAGGGATTTTTTTTTAACAAATCTTTCTCTGCCACCACAAATTAAATGCCTCAATAAGAGAAGATCATTAAAAATTGAAACACTCTTTGATGAAACTATATTAGTGCCCTTTGGACGCAGGACTGGGAAGGCACAAAGCCCATCTCCCTCCCTCCCCTCACGAAGTTCCATTTGTATTCTTCTCCGGATGTGGAGGTAACTTGTCCTCCCTTGAGGAATCAGCTCTCATAATGAAATTCACTTTTGCATTTTAAGTGATATTACTGGTTGGTTTTCTGTTAGAATCTGAAGTAAGACTAAAATATCCTGCTGACAACAAATCTGACAAACTAGTCAGATAATCCAGCCTACAACTATCAAAGCTTCATGGAAAGTGTCATCACACTTTGTTGTACAAGGCTAGAAAATAAATATTTGGGGTTGTGCAGGTCCCTGTGGCAGTTGCTCCAGGCTGTTACAGTGGCACCACAGCTCTGGCAGTCTGGAATGAATGAGTAAGGCTGTGTTCCAATAAAGTCTGTTTATATTTATTGAAATGTTAATTTCTCATAAATTTCATATGATAAATATGCTTCTCTTTAGGTTGTTTTGAATCGTTTAAAATGTCAAAATTGTTTTTAGCTCATGGGCTGAATAAAAACAGGAAGTAGGTGATATAAAAACAAGGCAGTAGGTGGGCAGGGTTTGGCCTGAGGGTCGTATTTTCCACCATTCTTAGAGCCTGATTTTAAAACTGCAGCTCCTGGCTCATCCAGGAACGGGAAAAGGGTTATGAAGTCCATTTCATATGTCTTGCATTAAAATAAAAAGAATATGTGAATCACACATAGTAAGGATTAAATACTTTTTCCTGTAGTATCTGTGTCTGTCTGTGTCTTTATGCTGGAAAGATTTTTATATCAACCTGCTTCTCCTTATCCCCAACTTCTGTGTACTTCAAGAGACACAAAGATTGAGAATCTGTGGAATGTTACTGTCATAGGTAGTGAGAGGGAATAGAGATGACAGTGTGCATTTTCTTTCACATATCACAAGAGCAAGACTCCTAACGCTGGCCCTCTCTTGTGGGTCTATAATTAGAGACAGATGAAAGCAACAAGAAAATTCCTATTCTTAAGATGCTAGGTTGCTTGTGGTACTATTCACTAACGGCAAAGTTCTTGCTTATTTCTAAATAGCAATAGTTCTTGTTCAGCTTATTTCTAAATAGTTCCACAGAATTATCTTCTCCACTCCTCTGCTTTCTCAAGCTCTATAATATGTAAAGCACTTGATTTGTTGAGTATTCAATATTCTTTACCAAACAGAAATACAGTATGTGTGGGAAGAAGGATGGTGCATTTTAATGTGATAAAAACAGCTTATGCCAGCCGTGATAGTTAGCCTAATTGCAAGCCAGCCTGTGAGAGGGTGGAAGAGGAGGAGTGAAGGTATATTTTCACATATAATAATACACGGCCTGCAAAGAGTGCCCCACAGGCAATCCGTATTCTAGAAATTCTGGGGCTACAGGACTGCCTAGGGCTTGCTTTAGACTTGTGTTCTGGTTGTAGAAGTCAGTGTGGCTGAAAAGTGCACAAGTAGGTGGGACAGAGATGGGGACAGAGAGATAGGCTGTGATATGCCTGCTCCCAACCAGCTGTGGCCAAATGGAGTGAGAAGAAGCTAGGCAAGTGGCAAGGAGGATAAGAAAGTGTTCCGGGGCCTCCCACTGGTGGGTTCTGTGCTGCGTGGAGTTTGCGAGCAAGTGTTCTCTAGCACTCTCCAGACCAGAGAAGGAGGAATAGAGAACAGGAGATTCAGCTCCGAGGCCAGCAGGGTGCTCCCTGAAGGCTGCCAGCAGCAAACACTTAGGCAAACCCGAGAAACCTCATCCTCCCTTATCCTGCTCAGAGGAGGCTTTGTGGCTTTTTTGTTTACCTAGAGGGAGAAACTATTTACTTTCTGGAGGAGTAATGAGAGATTAGGTTCTATTTCCAGGGTGGTGATGAAGGTGGAGCAAACAGGTGGAGGGAAAGAGTATCAGTCATCTTCCCTCCAGAACACAGACCTGAAATTATGCTAGTCATCTCCTGCCCCACCCTGGCTGTGGTAGTGTGGCGACTTTTGGCCAGTAGGCTGAACTGAGGGAAGGGGCTTTCTCCTTATCACCAAAGGCCCTTTCTGTAAATTTCAGTGACTTGCTGCAGGTGGAGGAAGGTTCAAAGCCTTATTTTCCCTGAACAACTTCCTGGTTGGACTTTGGATTGAATGAACATTGACTGGGATGAGGCACAGGACTTCAGATTTTGGTGGGGTCTGTCCTGGGACTGGGTAGAGTTTCATGGCCAACTCTGTGTCCAGAACATGGTGTACTCTCCTGAGAGAGCCAGGAGAACCAGTGCTGGATGGCAGGCTGTGTCATTCCACCAGCAGGGCCTGAGCTTGAGTGCATGCACTAAGATGATACACAGGGTCCTGGGAAGGAGGTAGTGGCCTTACTGAAGGACAAACCTGAGCAGATGAGTCAGTGCTGCCCTTGTCACTCTGAGCAGAGGGTCACCTATCACCCATAGCATACCCTGGCAGAGGTAAGAAGAAAAGATGGACGTTCAAAGAAAAGATGCCCAAACGGTATGGGGCATTGTCCTGGAAACATGACGCTTGTGCGTGGGTTGAGAGTCAGGACCCTATAATTTGTTGTAGTTACTCCAGGAAGTGGACAGGAACCAATTTTGTCTCTCCCTTCCTTGCTTCCTTCCTTCCACAACCATGAAGTCAACTAACGTGTGGGTGGGCACCAATGATTAGAGATAAGGGGTTTAAGAAGATAAACATAATGTCTCTTTACTCCTGAAACCTTAGGTTCAGGACAAGAAATGATTGTAGATGATCAGATAAGTATGTCTTCTCAATAGGGACAAGTACAGTGAAGGAGGGACTTAAAGTGTTAGGGAAGGGAGGGCCGAGTTGCAGGCAGGAATAGAGAGAAAAGCCCCATGAGGACACATCATTCATATGGAACGTGGACCCCCCAGCCAGGGAAGGACAAGACCAAGACCCTAAGCCCTGGCAC
This sequence comes from Ctenodactylus gundi, assembly GCA_004027205.1. Taxonomy (NCBI): domain Eukaryota; kingdom Metazoa; phylum Chordata; class Mammalia; order Rodentia; family Ctenodactylidae; genus Ctenodactylus; species Ctenodactylus gundi. The sequence continues at coordinate 120,884 of PVKB01003819.1, read as the reverse complement.
TAACTGCATTCTTCCTGGGGCTGAAGGAGCTTGGCCTTTGAGCAGTAGAATACAGAACTCCCGACTCTGCAACCTGACAATTCCAGGAAGGGCAGGCCAGGTAGGACAGCTTCTGCCACATTGTGATCTTAGGGTCTCTTTGGTAAAATGAATCTCCTGTGGAAATTAGAGGAATGATGAGGCAATATCAAGTTTGTGTCCCAAAAAGATTACTTTGACTGAAATGTAGATGGAAGGTTGGAAGGCAGGAAGACTATATGCTAGGCGATTACTGGCGATTACTGCTGTCCAAGCGAGAAGGAACAGCAGCTGGACCAAGAAAAAGAGAAGGGACACGGGCTGAACATGGGTGCTGGAGAGAAGGTAACTAAGCTGTGCGGGGATCCTATCAGAGGATGCGCATGGGCTCAAGAAGAGTCACAGCATATCCTCCATGCACAGTAAGAGGAGATGCTGCTGATTGAGAGAGGGGCATGGGAAAGGGGGCAGCCTAAGAGAGTAGAGTGATCCAAAAGACCAAACAGATCTCCAGACAGGTACAGGGGATCTCATTACAGATGAGGAATTTGGGGACTCACATTGTTGAGTCCTGTTGGAATCAGCTTTGATTCAGCCCAGACTTGGAGTCCGGTCATTCAGATCATTCCATCAGACAGATGAAAACCACTGGGGTATAGGAAATAGGAGAAGGACCTGCCTGGAAGAGGAATAGTATATCTATACAAATTGGGAAGCCATTGTGGACCTAAATGAAATAAAGGAAAGTTCATGAATGGTTTGGACACCTAGCCACACTTCACACTGTCACGTAATATCACCTTTGGGGACACTATCTTTAATTATTTGAGGGAATGTTTACAATAAGATGCTAAGTAGCAAAAGGTAATCATTTTTAAAATAATTTCTTGAAAAATTGAGAAGAAATGTATTAAAATAATAATGTTCTATACCTAGATTATTGATGATTCACTTATGTTTCTATCTTTTCAGAAATTTCATGTGTGTTTAATTTAAAAATTAAAATGTGTGTGATTTGTTAAATGTTCCTACGAGATATACACTATGTATTAGGTATACATCCTGACCACTTTATCAGGGTCTGTGTCTCTCATCTCGATCTTAAAAGCTGGGTAGAATTCATTCTGATGTACATGCGGGCAGTGTGTTTCTCATAGGAGAACTGAGATGAGCCACAATTACAGCAAATCTGGAAGAAGCATGCAAGGAAGAGCGAGGCGATGAGCCCCTCTCCGTGTATCACCCAGAAGAGCTAGGTGGAAGGAGCTCCTGGAAAGGAGCTGGAGGCACTGGGATTCCAGCCTGGGATGTGGACTTAATCCCATAGGAATGGGATTGAAGTGGCCCTTGATTGTTTAGGAATGAGCTGGTAATCCCGGCAGCAGGAAACAGAGGAACCGTGCTCAGCTGCAGCAGCACAGGGCAGTGGGTAGGACGGCTGGAGCAGAAAGGGTAGATAGCCAGGGCCGAATTGGTGCCAGGGAGGAAGAGGTCTGGTAGATGCTGTCAGCAGCTGAGGCAACTGAGGGAACACATTAAGAGATGTGGAAGTCGAAGCAAGGCGTGACATCTGTGGGGGAGAGCAGGGGTGACTTTAGTTCTTAATGTACAGCGTCGGGTCTTAGAATTAGCAGAAGCATGGAAGCAGAGACATAGAAATGTGAAGTTGTAATGCTGGGAGAATTGGGGCTGGCTTGAACCAGTGGCATCTTGTGCATCATGACGGGACACTCAGAGTCCTGTCACAAATAGCAAATCCATCTGAGTAGTTGGGGTTGGGGGGAGTTTTAGCAGTACCAGTTCAAATCACCCATCAGTTTTAAGAGGGATGTGATAAATGCTGAAGAGGAAGCCCAGTAGTGACAGAACAGCTGAGAGCCTGCATATGTACCATACCATGTTGCTTCACGGTCACTTGACGTATCTACCATACCAGGAAGCCCACAGCAGTCTACACACTTCAAGAACAGGAATCATCCTGAGAACAGAGGCTTGGCTGTATAGCAATTTATAAATATAAAACAGAAACAAAAACAGCAAAAAAAAAAAAAATACCTTGGCATCAGGTAAGCCAGTTTTACTGTGTGATTATCTGGGTCAGAGTGGTTGATGCGTAGTCCATAGGCATTTGACCTACAGAGCCTCCCTTCTTGCATCCATACAAATGCATGTCCCACATTTCCCTCTCATTCTCTCTTGTCCTGTGAGGAGCACAATGTTTTTACAAATATATGCTACCAGTACTATCTTTATAACTCAAAAGTGAGTGATTTTTCTCTAAGAAATTGTTGTTTAGGATGAATAAAGACAGACCATGCAAAACTCGTGTGTGTCTTGCTCTTAACTCTTGTTTATTTGAATCCCTGCACCCACTAAAATAGCCCTTTGTATTCATTCCCCAAATACTGATGACACGACTGTGCTTGCTTTAAGAATAGTAGAAATAGGGAAGAGTATAAAGTATTTGGACTAAGACAGATGTTCTTTGCATTCAGACATAGGAACATAATTATCACAGTCTTACCAATAATCTTTCGTCTTGCTGGGTATTGGACAATAAATGGCCACTTCCATTGTACACAGAGAGCTTATGCAGTGCAGGTCTGCTTGCTTCCTGATACTTAAAAATTATTGATTGGCTCACTAACATGAGAAAGATGATTCCCTCTGCCCAGGAATCCTGCACTGCCAAGAGAACATCATCTGCATTTGCTGCTAGCTGCAGAAGCACTTCTACTCTTTTTTAAAGAAACAGCAGTTACATGGTTTGCAAGCGGCTTATTTCTCAAATATTATAAACCAAGATGACACTGAAACAGCTTATAATTTCCTGATACTTGGTTACAGTAACATGCTTAAAGTTTGGAATTGGTTCTTTCAAGACATGTTATCCATTTCTGCCTCAAAGAACCTTTATGCACCATTCTGCATATTCAGGTTAGTTTTACTTCAGTGAAATTCCACTCACTCTAGAATAACTCTTAAATTTTTTGTTGTTGATGATTTTTTAAAGGAAATTTAGAACCAGGCCCTCAAAGCCCAGGTCACTAACTACATGATTGTGCCCAGCACTGTCACTTGTACTTTTGAACTTTTCAATAGAGGGCTTATTAGACTCATTAAAAGGATCCAGTGAGATCTCTTCATATTTGTGTTTTATCTCGTATCTTCACTAAAAAGGGAGAGGAAAGAGGGAGGAAAATATGCCAAATTGCTATGATTTGACTATATTCCCCAAAGACATATGCACTGGAGGCTTAATCCCCAATATAATGCTATTAAGACGTGATAGATTTTTAAGAGATGGTTCTACTGATTAGATCCTAATGGTATCGCCTTTGGAAGAATTAATGTAGTTCTCAAAGGACCAGGTTCTTGAGAGAGTGAGTTGTTGAAAATTGAAACCACTTTGTGTGCTTGGCTCCTTCTGCATACACCTAATTCTTTTTCCACTTCTTTACTGTGTTGTGACAAAGCAAGGGTGACCCTGATTGGATGCAGACGCAACAATTTTTAGACCTTCTAGCCACTCAAATCAGAAGCCAAATAATTATTTCATAAAGTACCCATCCAGGGGAATTTTGTTATAGCAGCACAAAATAGACAGACACAAGTATGAATATCTGACCAAGATGAGTATTGTAACTCATCTTGTAATTCCCCATTACTTACACCTTTTAACTTATGCAAAATATTGCATAACTTAAATTTTATTTTGGTTTTATCTTCCTTCCTACTTCTATATTCTTGAAAATGCTGGCAAAGTATCTTCATTTCTACATTTTTCACATCAAATTCTAGATCCATGCTATCCAGTAGAAGACTTGAAATGTGGCTGGTATAACTGAAAATCTGAATTTCAAATTTTGTTTAATTTCAGTTCATTTGAGTTTAAGTAGCTGTATGTAACTACAGTATTGGACAGTGTCCTTCTGGAAGGAAATGAATATATTGCTGAAATGAATATATTCTCCAGTGCTATGAGACTGGGCTGCATGTTATTATTTATGTGCCATTCCTTTAGCAAAAATCTTCCTAAGTGTTTCTAATTTAGGAAGAAATGAGCCCCAAGTCTAAAATCTATGGATGACGATAATATTCTAAATATTTATGATGTGTAAGATCCTTATTGTGCCATATCATACCACCTAGCTTACCCTTCCCAGCTGAAGCATTTTTCTTCCTCCTGTGTGTCCAGAGGCGGCTGTCGTGTAGGCAACTGTGTTTGACAGTGATTAGCTCTGTACTAGGTCTCGTTCCAGCTGCTCCTGGAAGGCGTCAGTCATTGTCATTATGTCTGGAAGCAGATGGACAATTCATGAGCAACCTGTGGTCCTTCGACAATTGACTGCGTGCTGTGTGTTTAATGATGTCTCAGCAAACACTGGGGCCAGCACTCCTTGATAAGCTTAGCTGATTAAGGGCTAGTCTTGTTAATGGTCATGATAATAAATTATGCTAGTCTGATTTTTTAAAAAATTGTCTAAAAGGAAAAATACTATGCTTAAATAAAGAGAATTTGTGTGTGTGTGTGTGTGTGTGTGTGTGTGTGTGTGTGTGTGTGTGTGTTCGCAGGAGATTGTTTGCTTTGTCTCTAAAGGATAAATACGATGCATCTGGCACTTAAAACCAAAAAATCTGTATTTAGGATCCTAGATAGTCTATGACCAGAAACCCATTTAATTCCTAAAAGAGGGAAATCACAATCACTGACATGGCAAGAGTGTGGTTAGGTATAAATAGAGATGAGGGAGGGGTGTGCATGCAGATGAAATGTCCAGAACATGCCACTGAGCTTAAGGCTTGTTCTGAGCTAATAGCATTTGCAAGCCTTAAGATAGAGGAAAAGGCTCTGTGTGCTCCTCTCTCACACCTAAAAGCAGAGCCATCCAAAAGAATTCAACATCCATAAATCCCTCCCTAAAGGAAGTTCCCTCACAAGGGGCAAAGAGTATGACTCCTGTCACTGGAGCTAAGCAGATGCTAGGGTAAGAAATTAAAAAGACCTTTCTTACTAAAACAAACTTGGCTTTCAGTATTTCCTCCATCTTTCTCAGTCATTTCTCACCAATTATTGTCTCATGAAATCCTAACTTCTTCCCTATATTAAGATGGTAAAGAAAGCCTCAAATCCTACCCTCTTCTTTGAGCTGGTTAGTGAGCTTCCTCAGTGCGTGAGTAAGCTTTGCATCACTACAACAAAATACTTGAGATAATCAACTTATAAAGAGAAAAGGTTTGTTTGGCTCACAGTTTTGGATCTTTCAGTCCACGATTGATTGACCTCCTAGCTTTGAACCTTTGGTGAACCTTTGGTGTTGGGAACACATGGAAAAAAACATGCATTTCATGACTAGGAATTGAAAGAGAGGAAGAGGAATGGGCCAGAGTCCCACAGCCCTCTCTGAGGATATCTGCATGACCTAACGACAACTCACTGTGTCCCACTGCTTAAAAGTTCCACCACCTCCTAATAATGATGCCCAGGGGATCAAGCTTTAAATACATGGGCTTTTGAGAAGACATTCAGGATTCAAATTATATCACTCAGACAAAACCACATGAGGCAATTTAGTCTTTTCTCCTGCTGACATGTCTTGTGTCAGTTTAATTTGCAGTCTCCTAAACACTAAACCTATGAGAATGTAGGTGTTGTTTGCGAGGATGATTTGGAGCAGACAGAAATTTCAAAAATTTTGCTAACACTTGATGGTGAAGGCTCTTGAGTTTTGCACCAAGATCTCTTGGAACCCAGCTGTACTTGGCTCTGGGCTCCATCCTGAAAGCACCTGTTTCTGTGGAATGGGACAAAGGGCCCCAGGAAAACCTGCTTTTGGAAGGCCAGGGAGGCCATACTTTGGAGGTATCACAGGTCAGGGAGAATGAGGAGTCAGCCTCGATGCTCCTGTTGGCATAGTTTCTGGGACTGTCATTCATTTGATTTCAGTTTTAAGTTTGGTTGCCTCAGTGAAATGAGATGTTGCTTTCCACTTTGCCATCTCTGTGTTGGCCACATGATATATTTTTGAGGGTGCAGAATCGTCTTAAGGAGACATAGCATTAAAATATCAAATCTTTTGGGTTTGATTTGAAATTCAGACATCTGTTTTGAAATAAAATCATAACTATAGATAAGTTTTCCCACAGGTACCCCTAGAATTGAAACCCCTGTTATTTACCAACCTAGTGGAACAAAATGCAGGGTTAGTATGTGTCAAACTAGGATTCTCATCTTAATTGTGCTGGCCAGATTGCTTCCTCTGTACGTGAGTCAAAACAGATTTAGTCACTTGGGTCCTGGGATATGTTTAGTAAGTGAGAGAAATACATGGAGATTTAAATAATGTCTTTAAAAAATCTGCTAAGTGTCTTTGAGAGATTTTACATTATTTATTGTGCCTAAAGCACCTCACTCAAGTTTTATTTCAAAAACCAAATATGGAGAAGGTCAGGCAGGGCTGGACTTGTTTCAGCTTCTTTTTCTTGTCTGCTCTCCCCTTCTCCCCTCTCCCCACACTTGGCAAGAGATCTCTGCTCACAATAGACGATGAATGAATTGTTTGCTCAGTTTCTGCTCTTCTGCCTCTTTCTGTCAGCTTGGTCAAAGGCAGCCCAGTGTGAATCAGAAGGGGTGGTTGACGATTTGTCCCCACAGGTCTGGGATGGTTTTGTCTGACAGCATTTTCATTTGAATGTCACCTAACACTTCAGAAATGATTAACAGTGTCGACAGCTTCATGTCCTAAGTGGAAGTTGCATATTTTTTCCTGTTTTGATGTTCTGGACCCCAAGTGGGGAGGAAACAAAACTGTAGGTATTTCCTTTAATGAGGCTTGACAGTTGCCTCATTAAAGTGGAACTTCAAATGTGTCTTTGAAACTTCACCTCATGTTTCACAGCATCTTGCACCATATATATGTTTAGATTTGGAAGTGAGATCTTTGGAACAACAGTAGACTCAGAAAAAAAAAAATGTGTGTTTCAGTGGCATAACTTTTCAACATCCATTTTTATTCTCAACCTAGTAGAGGGACCGCTTTCTGAAAAACTCTTTTCACTGGACTTGGAAGGGCCTCTGAAGGTGCCCATAGGTTGGCCTCTCTCAAGCCTCTCAAGTGTAGACCCCGTATTTGAAGTGTTGTGTGTTCTGAATGTACTTCCTTTGGAGCCAGGGCATGCAAGGAGCCCTGTAAGCTCTGACTTCACAGTAGGTCGTTTTCGGAGGGTGCTGTGGCGAATGTGATGGCAATGCTGGCCTTCACGTGGGACATAACAAAATGGGCTTCTGACCATTCAACTTAATCCTTAAAGAGCGAAAACATGAATCGACTTCAAACCCCTACTGCTCTCGCTTGTCTTTTTCCAAATTCTAAGTGTATCCCTGCCATCAAAATCCATGCACACCTGGGGATTATCTCTTGGCTTGCATGTCTCCAGTATATCATGGGCTGCCCTCTCCCAGATGGTTCCCATCTGTTTTCCACAAGGGCTGCACTGTACTGCCTTATACATTTTCTGTGGCAACTGTCTCATTCTTTGTCACATCGGACCTTGAAAATTGTGGTTTTGCCTTTCCACAAAGGAACACTTAGAAAAGTCCTTAGAATGTGGTTAGAAATGAGGTCACTTTGCAAGTTGCTATTATTATGCAAAAGTCTCCGACTTTTGCAAGAGTTATAAACCTGCACAAAAACTCACTTATGTCACAGTTATTTAGAAATAAAGGGACATTCTGTCTTAGACATTGTTATGATTGTGATCTGATCCCCATGCCAGCTCAAAGGGCTTCTAAGCTGTGTCCCTGAGCTGTTATAATAATGTGCATTGCCAGGCACCAACTAAATGTGCACGCATTTTGCCTTATGTCATTTTCTTTAACTCTCATAACCATTTTTTTTTTTCAGATAGTGCCTATTGTCATTTCCCAAGGGATTCCAGGCGCATGTTAAGCACTACTGCCAAGGCCACGTGGCCGGTATTTGGAAAATGAAAATCCCAGTCAATTTCAGAGCACTCATTCTTTGCCTTGTTACCCCTTTTCCTGGCCATCTCTCATGGATGATACTATGTGGGGTGTGGAAAGCTTTCTGGGCCAGGAAGCATCCTCCCTAGGAGGAGAAAGGAAGGAAAATCGATTCTCATGGACATAGTAAGTTTTTGATATGTCTTGCTAAGGATGCCCAGATATTCCTCAAGTACTATGGGCTGCAAAGCCAAGGCCATTACCCCTGGACAGACAGGGTCAGGGCTATGCCTGGGAAATGAACAGAAAACAAAAAGCTTTGTGGTGAAGATTGGTGGTCTTTGAAGATTCATAACATCTATCTCCATCAAATGCTAATGCCTAGGTTAGAGGTGGGAGGAGAGCTAAGGAAAGCATCTTATTTTTATTTTTATTTTTATCAAAATTGGGATCATGGTTCTAGAGGATATGAGACCCTGTGGATCCAGGAAGGTGATAGGGATTTTAGTTACAGTGGGAAAACATAGCCACAAATCTGTTTGGACTCCCAGGAACAGCGAGCTGCTCGCTCCTCCAACCCTGCCAAGCCTTCTGTGGATATGTTATCTCTCTTCACCCCTTCCTCTGGCACCTCTCCCTTTCTCTCAGGTTTCAGTCTAGGGTTCATCCTCTGTGACATCCTCCTAGACCTCCATCCTTCTCCTAGTCTCCTCCCTCAGATCCTCTCTTTGCCCCATTCTGCTTCTGCTCACTTTTGCTGAAACTGACTCTAAGCTCAAGAAGAGCCAGTGTTTTCAAGCAACAGCAGGAGATCTCAGAGGCTACATAATCTTATATAATTGAGTTTATCTTAATGCTGCCACTTTTTATTTCGAACAGACTTTCAGTGTTATAACAGCATTATTCCTTTTTGATAAAAGTCGTCACACATATGCTCATGTTGATACATACCTGCACTACTGACACTCTGGAAGACTGAAGCAGGAGGATCATAAGTGCAAGCCCAGACTGGGCAAGGTAGCAAGACCTTGTCTCAAAATTAAATAAATAAATAAAAATTTAAAAGTTTGAAGAAATAGCTCAGTGTAAAGGCCCAGGGTTCAGTCCCCAGAAACAAAAAACAAGAGGAAAAAAGAAAAAGTTTTCACATAATCATAAAATGCCACAACATTAAAGATGTAGATGTAGAAGAGAAAAAATTTTTCCACATTTTTGTGTTCAGTACCTGAACTTTATAAATTAAAATGACAAAAGACTGATAGAAAAAACATACTAATTTTAGGTGATACTAATGTTTTGGTTTTTTATATGTGGGGAGGGGGAAAACTCACAGAATAGAAGGTAAAAATAAAACACAAAGGAGCAGTTAGATCTGAGAGCTTTTATACTATTTCAACAAAGAACAATGAATCTTTGAAGAAATGACAAGATGAAAGAAAGGGTTTGGGCCTCTAGGGGCAGGAAAGTGTGGGGAGGTAAATATGTGGAAGGGTTATTTCAATAAAGCTCATGTAGATCCAGTCGTAGTGGTGATAAGAGTTACCCTGTCTTCTCTTGTTCATGAGGAAAGTGTGCCAGGGTGGGGAGGAGGATGCTTTCTCAAAGGGAAATTCAGACTCTGCCTTAACATAAATAGGTAGAGGGTAGAGAGCCTTGCTGTGTCTGTTGTTTCTCAGTGGTCTTCAACAATATAATCCCTCTGCTAGTGTGGTTTATTTTGTTCTGAATACTCTCATCTTCTTCACAACTTTATAATCTTGTCCAGTATTCCTTTTATAAATAAAAAAATCTTAATCTCAGAAAGAGTCACTGTGGCCTGGGAATTTGCTATACGTCACTCCCACACCAAGCCCTTTTTGTGCCCTTTGTAGAGCGCAAGCATCCTAGCACTGAGGAAAGACTGACCCAGCTCCCTGCCTGTTTATTTATGGTGCCGCAGAGACCGAGACTTAGAATCTTTCCAAGCTGAGTTTATGGGAATCAATGAGTTGGTTTCCTTTATCTTCAGGTAATAATGTTTTACTGGGTGCAGGACAAGTCAGGTTAAAAAAAAAAAAGGAGAGAGCTGAGGGCACAGCTCAGTGTTTGAGCACCTGGCTAGCATGTATCAGCTCCTAGATTTTATTCCCATCACCCCCACATTTTAAAAAAATGCAGTCATGCATTGCAGGTGAGATTTACATAAGATCTATATAAAGCATCTGCCCCCAAATGTGAACTTAATGGAATTATGAATCCTCCCAAGCCAAGGCATTCTATCTACCAAAAAAAGACCATAATTACTTTCTTCCTAGGTTATTCCAAGAATAAATAACCCTTCTGTCTAAACTAGCAGACACTCACTGAGAGCTCTGACAAGACTGGTGGTTGGAGCAGCTCTGAGAAGTTTTGTTTATTTGTGTTTGAGGCAGTAGAACCTTGTGCCCTTGTGTAAATGTATATAACACACTTCAAGTTGGCTCCCATGAAAATTGTGTCTTTCATATTTGTGTGATTTTGATTCAGCAAGTGCTCATAGCATCTAGGTATAAACTCAGTAGGCCATGGATCTGCCAGCCTAGTTTTCCTTTCACAATTATAAGAGACTGACAGGTACAGGGAAAGGAATGTTAAGTATTTCTGGGGCTGTGTTAGACTTTCGTCACCAAAAGATCAGTTTAGGTGAAGAAAGATTTATTTTGGCTCATGGTTTCAGAGATTTGCCCATGAGCAGCTGGCTCTATTCCTCTTATGCCTGTGGTAAGGCAGCACATGAACCTGTGCTGCTGGTAGCTTTCTTCTCCTTCCACTTCTGTTCCTTCCAGGCCCCAGCCAATTGGATGGTGCAGGGAGGGTTTCAGCCTCAGTTGTTGTTCCCACGTAGCAGTCATGTGTGGAAACATCCTCACAGAAACAGCAAGAAGTACATAGGCATTTCTCAACCAGCAAGGTTGACAGTCTGTTTTAGTTACTTTTGTTGTTGCCGGGACAAAATACCCAACATCCACAACTTAAGGGAGGGAAGATTTATTTTAGCTCATAGTTTAAGAACTTCCCACACAGTCTACTCACGAGTGGCTGGCAATAATAGAAACACATGGTGGAGGCTAGCTGCAGAAGAGCTCCTCACAGCACGGCAGCCAGGAATCCAGGTGAGGAAGTAAGGAGATACCCTTCTAGATCCTGTCCCAGTACCCCACCCCTTCTGGATCAAGCCTCGGTGTTCTGCCCCTCCCAACCTGGCCACACCTCCCAACAGCATGTAGTTCCATAGGCATCCCACTTCATCCAGATATATAAGAGTCTTGGGGAACATTCCAAATCCAAACCATAGTGCAATCAGACTAACTACGGGGGACCAACAGAGGAGTTTTCATCTGTTTGACATTCCCAAGGAAGAAAGGGAAAGGGGGTGACTGAGATGGACATTGATATACTTAAAGAAGGGGCTGGAGTGGCAGAGACAGAAGGGTTTAGGAGGGAAAGATTTGGGGACAAGACTTAGAACTTACACAACTTAGAAATGTCTGGGTTGTTTTGTTTTGTTTTGTTTTGTTTTGTTTTCCAAGAGCTTTGAGTTATATGAGAAGTGCAGCAAATGAAAAACAAATGGCCAGGGAAGGTGGACTGGCATAAAATCATAGAAAACCAGGAATGGCATCCTCAGAGTTCAGACTTGACAATTTTGTCACTGTTTAAATAGAATGGAGCTGTGCTTTAGGGGCAGTAGCTAGTAAGCAGCGTGTCTGATATATTAAAGGGAAAAGGCCTTTGGTAGATTCAACTTCAAACAGAAGTGACTGTAGGCTGACGGAGATGGCAGACACTTGTAGTCTGCTCTACTCAAGAGGCTTGGGCAAGAGGATCCCTTGACCCCAGAAATACAGGGCCAGCCTAAACAACATAGCAACATTCCTTCCCAAATAATAAATGAATAAGGGAAAAAAAGCAGTAGCAGCAACCAGCTAAGAATAGAAGTAGGTGTGATGTGAAGGCACTGTCTCCTTCCTCCAGCTGCTTCAAATAGATGATCATAAGCCAATTCTGACTCCCAGCACTCCTAGATCGTTGGGAAACATTTGCTGAACTGCAGAATTGAGTGAGATACAAATTTCTATGTGGGCATTTTTTATAACTTTCAATAGTCATATCTAGGATACCACAGCACGGCCCAGATTTGAGTCAACTCATATATAAGCTTATACATCTGAGACGTTGGAGGAACAGATGGAGTCCTCCCAAGAGAGACAAAAAAAAAAAAAAATCCAAATACAATCCCATAATCCTCATCTTATATTTGGCTGATGTTTTAGAGGTTAAGTGTTGGCCTCAAGGCAAAACAGCTGGAAGTGGAGTTACCGTGGAATAAACTTGAACTGGGCTTAGATGTTGGGGGATTTAAGCAGAGGGGTTTCAGTATTCTGTTATTTGAATATTATAAATGTGTTACTCAGCATCTATTCACTGATCCTGTGCTGCACACACAGCATATCGTGGATATGATGAGCAAAGTGTGAGCTGTGGAGTCTCCTGTATGGGTGTTGAGAGATCTGCCCTCTGAGTCTCTTCCACACTGGAGCACATATTTGGGAGAAATTCACTGCAGAGATGGCCAGCCCACTAAATTCCCACTGCAATACTTAGCTGAGAAGTCAGGTCGAATTTCTCATAGCCACACTCCCTACGTGCAGGAAATCCCAAGGCAGGGAGTCTATGAAACAAACCCTCTCAAAAATAAGATGCCACCAGAACAAGAGGGCACCCAATCTGAGACTAGCCCAGAACATTCTGCTGGCCCTGAGGATTGGGAGGACAACTGCTTTCTTCCAACGGTCTGCTAGCGTATGCTTTCACCAGGTCCTCTTTCTTGAACACCCCTTGTTTAGTTGCTGGCCTGATCTGACTCCATTTAATGGGCTGAAGTCTATTAGGGTGAATGTAGGATCATGGGGTTTCCCCACTCTGGTGAAGGAGAGGAAGCTAATTTTAACTGTTATGCATCCCATTAAGTTTGATTTTTATCTTTATTTAAAATAAGCCAGCAGCAATCCAAGTGACTTGTACTCTCCAAAGGCAATGTGAACAGGTCCAGAGAGCCCCAGGCTTGGAAATCATGTTTTGCTTTTACTACCAATTAACTCTGTGACCTTATTTTCCCCTTGATTAAAACGAGCAGGTTGGACAAGAATCAACGGCTGCAGACTGTCAGTGCTCAGTCAGCCCCTGACCCCAGTCATGTTTTGTGTGACCTTGACACTTTTATTTTCTAATTTTATTTAAAGATCTTTAAATGAAGTGAGTGCTAGGCAGTTTGCCACAGGCTCCACCTCTTGAAGCGGCCCGCACATCCCTTGCCTGCCCAGCAGTCAGTCCCCCTGACCTCCTGGTATCCTCTGCAGCTCCTTTCAGTTGACATAGGATGAGAAATTTTAAGTTGCTTTGTGCCTCCGGGTCTTTGTGCCTCTGTCTGCCTTGTCCTTTGAATACTGGAAGAACTATTTTTTCAATAGAAAAAAAATAATCACATCTGGTGATGGCATAAGAAAGCAAACATCTAGTTATTCCAAGGCTGGTAGGCCAACAAGTGTTATTAGCTCCAAAGCTTGCTTTGTTTTTTTAGTATGCTAATGCTACACCAGAAAAATGAATTAACCATGGGACCCCCTAGCGTTAAAATGTATAAAACTCCACCTGCAGTATTGAGAGTGCTGGTTTTCAAAGGTGTCTCTAAACAAGCATTAGTACTAGGAAACTCTTTAGAATTGTAGATTTTAGGTCCCTAGCCTAGACCTCTGGAATAAGAAACTGTGAGTGTTTTGGCACCTCTAAACTGAGTAAGGAAATGGTACCTACCTTGCCTGGTTAGTAGGAGGATAAGTTGTCATGATATTTGTAAAGTACATTGAGTGATTCTTACATAGGAGCATGTATCTGAATTGCTGCATGATTTGTGCCCAGATAGCTGAACCCAGCCCCAGGATTATTCTGCAGACCTGAGAAGAGCTCCGGTGTTTGCATTTTTTATCATGGTCTCAGGTGAGGATGCTGCTGAAGGTCTAGAGCCACACTTGCAAGGCCTTGTTCTCAAGACACTTTCTCCATGTGATGAGAAAAATCAGAGGGCTGCCATTTGGTGTAGGGCAGTCAGACAAAGCTTCCTGGTAGGATAGCATTTAGGCAGAAGTTAAGTGGGTTGTGCTTAGTGGGGTTAAGGACCAGCGTGGGCCAGTGTGACTGAACTGAGTGATGGGAGGGAGAAGTTTAGTGATACAGTCAGAGGGTCAGGAGAGTGGTGGGGATGGCATAGTTTGGAGTCACTGGAGAGGGCTTTGTCTCTGTTCCGTGTAGATGAGGGCCCTTGGAGGTGGCATGATATGTGACATCCATCCCCATAGTGGTTATATAGTGTTGCCTTTGCTCAAGTGACAATATTCCAAGCTAAAGAATAGTCCTTGTTGGTGAATAAGAGTTTTTATTTACAAAATAATTAAAACAATGCAGAACAAAGCATAGAATTAGAAAATCAAGTCACATGCAATACCAATCAAAATACCAACTATATTCTTCATAGAACTAGAAAAAAAAACAACCTTAAAATTTACATGGAACCAGAGAAGACTCAGAATCTCTAAAGCAGTTCTGAGTAACAAGGGCAAAGCTGGAGGAATCACCATCCCAGACTTTCAAAAAATACTACACATGCATATTCATGTTAATAACATCTCAATATATAATATCCAAATCCTGTAAACAACCTACCTGCCCATCCATACAGGAATGGTTAAAAATGACGTGGTATCTAAACACAATGGAATCTTAAATCTACATAGTATAGGTATAATGAGAACAGACAAGAGGACCGGTGCAACAGAATTTAAGATACTGAAACAAACCCAAACACCCTTAGTTAACTGATCTTTGGCAAAGGGGCCAAAACAATCCACTGGAGAAAAGACAGCATTTTCAGCAAATGGTGCTGGGAAAACTGGATCTCGACATGCAGGAGAATGAAACTAGACCCATATCTTTCTCTACACACTAATATCAGATCCAAATGGATTAAAGAGCCAGACATCACAACAGAAACAAGATTGTGGTCAAATAACAGAGCTGCATAATATCTCCTTGTGGACTCACTTAAAAAATTGAGAATTTATTCAAAAAAACCACCTGTTCAATGAAAGGAGACCAAGAGAAGATCAGAAATCCTGAAGGAACATTGGAAGTGGAGGAAGAAAAAAAAAAAAACAGCAGCCCCTATAGGAAGTCTCCCCAGGCCAGCTGCAAATGACTGGGAGTCACAGACATCTGCAGAAAGGAGAGTCCCCATGGAGCCCAGAATATCTGACTAGAGCTAGGAGAGGAAGGAGTGCTCGAACAACTGACAGGAGGCCAGGGGAAGGTCAAAAATCTTGAAGACATATCAGAAGTGGAGAAAAAGAGCAGCCAACTGATCTTGGCCCTGAGCTGCGGTCACCCACAGATCACAGACAAAAGAAAGCCCAGAGGCCAGAAAATCACATTGAGGTTAGTGCTGATCTGGGAGAAGTGGGAATTGTTAGCAGCTGGTAGCCCCAGCCTCTGAAAAATGAACCTGCAGGTAGTGCATACTACAATTGCAATGTGAGCTCCCCCTAGAAAAGGCCTCCTGGAGCCCAGACCAGAAGCAGTGATCAGCAGCCATAAGAGGCAATGAAGTAAGCAGGAGCCAAAAAAAAAAAAAAAAAAAAGAAGAAGAAGAAGAAGAAGAGCACCAGACTGAACTGATTAAAGAAAGCCCAGAGAAGCACACCAGGGCTTTTGGGGTCCCTCTTAAGCAATGCCTAGGAAAAAACTAGCACAAGAGGCAGTTGTCTATAAGAGAAATAGGCCACTGACCTCATGAGCTGCTTGGTGTAGTGGGACCTCTTACGAAGGTAGAGAGCCCCACCCTCTGGGGAGGGAAGCCAGGACAGGTGGGAGAGCTTGGCTGAGGGTGCCAGAAGTGAACAAGACACCTCAGAGACCATCAGACTCTTAGGTCTGCCCTCACTGCCTACTCCCAGCACAGAAATCAGAGGAATTGTGGCTCCCCCTCACACACCATCATAGCCATTCAAAGAAACCTCTCAACCAGGCCTTTAAAGTGAGGTCCCTCAACAATAAAAACATGGGAAGAAGATAAGGCAACAAGACACCCACGGAGATGCCTGAGACCCCAGAAACTAATGTTATGGGCCCTGAACTAGTGGAACTTATAGGGAAGGAAGACAAAAAGCAAATAAACAAGGCAAACAACCAGTTCAAACAAGATATTCTCAAAAGAAACGCAAGCCTTGATCAGAGGGTTTAAAGAGGAACTTACTAATCAAAAAGCAGTCCTCATGGAAACAAAGCTCACTGAGCATATTGAAGCTACAAATAAAAAGTTGGCTGAGGTAAAAAAGGACATGCAAGATATGAAGAAACATTTTGATGGAGAAGTAGAAAATATGAAAAGAAACCTAGATGAAATTCAGGATATAAAAATATATGTCAAAGCAGGCGAAGGTGACTCAAATATTGTGAAGACAGAATTTCAGACCTCGTAGACAATGTTAAGAAAACAAATTCTATAATTAGGCATGACTGCAAAATTAGAAATGAGCAAAGTATCTAGATATATCAGCTGATGGATGATTCAAAGAGAACCAATCTCAAAATTATGGGTGTGGGAGAAAGAGCAGAAGACAGCTCCGAAGGAATAAAGAATTTATTCACTACAATAGTGCAAGAAAATTTCCCTAATCTAGAAAAAGAAATTAACGTCCAGGTACAAGAAGCTTATAAAACACCAAATAACCTCAACCAGCAATGAGAATCACCATGACACATCATAATCAAAACCTCAAAATAAAACATAAAGAGAGGATATTAAAAGCAGCAAAAGAAAAACAGGCATTTTTCTACCAAGGCAAACCCATGTGAATTACTTCAGATTTGTCAATGCAAACTTTAAAGACTAGGAAAGCCTGGAGCAAGATCTTTCAAGATCTAAAAGACAGCAAATGTCAACTCAGGCTATTGTATCCAGCAAAATTATCCCTGAAAATTGAGGAAGTAGTAAAACTTTTTGATAACCAAGAATCCCTAAAGAAATTTGCCCAGTATTGCAGAAAATAGTAGAAAGAATCTTTGAGAGAAATAGACAAGCAGCACCAAAAAAATATGGTGGAAAGGAAGCATCTAAAGAGAAAGTATAACAAAATATAGACTGGTATTTGAATCATTTGATTGGTGTCTTTCTAAAAACAGTACCAATTGTCTCATAAAATCTGTGAATCTTCCTCCATAGTTATTGTTTTTAATAGTATATAAGTTTGCTAAACATAATAATTATATTCAACATAGGGAATTAGTATAAAATCTTTAAAAATATGTATGCATGAAGTTAGAGATGGATAAGTAGGTAAAATGATAAGCCAGATCTGTCAAAATGTTAGTAATTAGTGAAATGTGAGTAAATAATTTATGAAAGTTAAAAAAAAATTCTGAAATACCTAAGCATGCCTCTCCATCTATTGCTTTAAGTATAGTATACTTATGTAACATAGATTTCAGTTGATTTAATGTAGCAATTTGATAATAAATTTAAGCTTGTTTAATATAGCAATTCATTCATTTGGTCTTAAGTTTATCCTTAGAAAACTGATTGATGCAATGACCACCTGAACGTCTTTTAAACATACAAACATTTACCTTTCAGTACTCAGCGAAGGCATTTGAAATTTAACTTCTTTCTCTTTATTTCTCACATTTTCTAGCCTTATGAATTTCATTGTTATAGTTCTCTTCGTATGTAGACTGGTGGGTGAAGCCACATTAAAGAATCTCAACAAAGATATAGTAAGATAGAGAAAAAAAGAACTTTGGCAAATCACCCAATAAAGGGCTCTGCTGGACCCAGAGAAGAGGCATCAAGATATGGCCACTGCAGCCCACTGTAGGGGTTGGAAACTGAACTAGTAAGTGGTGATTTCAGCAGTAAAGTGAGTCAGACACAGAAATCAACTATGTTAAATATCGCATGGTTTCTCTGATTTATGAAACCTAGAACACAGGCAATCCATAGAAGCAAATGGGTGTGATAGTGGCAGTTACAGGGGGATGGGAGAGCCAAAAGCGAAGAGGGAAAGGGATTGCAATGTTGATGTGATACATATGAGCACAAAATACTCAAGTCCACTGTAAACATTATGTATTGAATATACATATTAATAAAAGGAGTGAGAAAATATAGTAATAATAGAAATAAAAAAGAAATCTCAGCAAGAATCAACAAACAGGACTACGTTAAATTGAAAAGCTTTTGCACAGCATAAGAAACAATCCGCAAGATGAAGAGACAACCCAGAGTGGGAAAAGATATTCACCAGCAACACTTCAGACAGAGGATTAATATCTAGAATATATAAGGAACTGAAAAACATAAAACCACCTAAAATAAATGATCACATGAAGAAGTGGGCAGCTGAAATGAAAAAAACAAAACTTCTCAGTACAAATGGCCAACAAGTATATGAAAAAGTATTCTTCACCACTGGCCATCAGAGAAATACAAATAAAAATAACACTGAGGTTTCACCTCACTCCAGTGAGGATGGCCTACAACAGTTGTTGGCGAGGGTGTGGAAAAAAAGGAACTGTACTCCACTGCTGGTGGAAACACAAACTGGTACAACCAATAAGGAAAGCAGTCTGGAGCTTCCGTAGGAAGCTGAGAATGGAAATTCCTTTTGATCCAGCTACTGCCCTAATGGGCATATTCCCAAAAGAAATAAAGCCAACGTACTAAAACAACACGTGCATATCCACGTTTATAGCAGCACAATTCATAATAGCTAGCCAAATCCTGGAAACAGCCTACCTGCCCACCTGTACAGGAATGGTTAAAGATGATGTGATACCGAGGCTTCTGGTCACGATGGCAGCAGAGCAACAGCGCTGCACAAGGTCTCCTCACCGACCCACTTAAAAAGTTGAGAATTTAGTTAGAAAAAGTGTGTTCAGTGTAGCCAGGAAAGAGAGGAGCATCCCCAACTACTGAAAGGAGGCCAGGGGAAGGTCACAAATTCCGAAGGAACATCGAAAGCAGAGGAAAAAAAAATCCCAGCAGCCCAGGAAGCCGACGCATCCAGCTGCAAAAGGCTGGAGCCGCAGGCAGCTGTTGATGGAGGAAAGCTCATGGGGGCCCAGGACATCTGACAGAACTGGGAGAGGATGGAGCACCCCAACAACAGACAGGAGGCTATGGGAGGGATCATATCGGAAGAGGAGGAAAAAAGCAGCCGACTCGGTGTGGCCCCGAGCTGCTGGCATCCACAGACCACAGACGGAGGAAGATCCGGAGCCAGAACCTCAGCTTGAGGTCAGCGCAGATCCGGGGAAGTGGGAATTGTTGGCAGCTGGCAGCCTCAGCCTCCAAAACACCAACCTGTGGGTGTGTGTACTACACACACAGCATGAGCTCCCCCTAGAAAAGGCCCTGGAATCCCAAATCAGAAACAGGGCTCAGCAGCCGTCACAGGCAGTGACGTCAGTAGGAGCCATTTTAAAAAGCAGGGGAGGAAAAAAGCCCAAGACTGAACCCTTTAGAGTAAAAGAAAGCTCAGAAGAGCACACCAG